>JAVTVY010035827.1:0-142106 GCA_036873755.1 Hanleya hanleyi
CCATCGCCCCGTATCTATTTGTTCTATGCGCAGAGGCTTTGGGTAAACTTGTTAGGGACAACCAGGAAATTAAAGGTATAAATATAGATGGGAGGTATGTAAAAATAAGCCAATATGCTGACGACACAACATTTTTCCTTAACGGAAGCGACGTATCCTTAAGGGCTGTATTAAATACCTTACATTTGTTCTTTCGAGCATCTGGTCTGCGGATAAATATAGAAAAATCGCACGCGATATGGATAGGCAGCCAGACTGGTTCTACAGTACGGCTTTGTCCCGATTTTCAATTGAATTGGAACCCGAGGTCCTTTATATTTTAGGTGTAACTTTTACAGCAAATCTTTCGGAAATGAATGAGCTAAATTTTCGTACAAAAGTTGATGACCTAAAACAACGTTAGACAGGTGGAACAGAAGAGGCTTATCAACTTTGGGGAAAATAACAATATAAAAACGATTGCCATTTCAAAAATAACGCATCTATTTATTTCCTTACCAAATCCACATACAAATTTGATAAAAGACCTTCACAGCATTATTTATAGTTTTTTGTGGAATAAAGGCCCCGATAAAATTAAAAGAAAATTGATTGTGAAAGACTACAAAGATGGCGGATTAAGAATGTTAGATATTGAATCATTTATAAAATCTCTGAAAATTACCTGGCTGAGAAGATACCTTTACTCTGAGACCTGGTCTTCTTTTTTGAAACCAGTTCTGGGAGATTCAGAAATATTTTCTCTGGGTGCCTTAAAAATAGATAGTATTATTGAAATCACACAGAACCCCTTCTGGAAAGATGTTCTTGCAGCATGGAAATCATTTATACGGAAGGAAAAACCCCATGAATTGGACAGCATGGATATCTTGAACCAACCACTTTGGTATAACCATCATTTTACTAACTCTACATATTTCATTTCCCATTGGCATAAAAATGGTTTACGCTTTTTAAAGGATTTCCTGGACCAAGACGGGAAAATACTACCATTTGATATTGTCAAAACAAGATATAATATTCGCGGCACTTTCCTTGATTACAAAAGATTGACTCTTAAAATTCCACAAAGTTGGCTGCAGAAATTAGCGAAGGAAATAAAGTTAAGTGATTTTCATACTCCTAGTATTTTACCGTGTGTCAGCAAATTGATAAGCACAAACAAGGGTTGTAAAAAATATTGTGATGTTCTCGTTCAGAACGATGTTCTGTCTTTGTCACAGGCAAGATGGGAAGATATACTGGGCATCGCTCTGGACTGGAGACATATATATATACTGTACCCCGAAAAACAAGTAATATACAGCTTCAAGATTTCCAGTTCAGAATGATTCACAGATATCTTACCACAAATGTACTACTTGTTAAGTTGGGTATAAAAAACAGTAAATTTTTTATTTTTTGTGAACTAAAAGAAGAAACCATACTTCATCTTTTCTCAGAATGTCTGTGTGTAAAGAATATCTGGCGAGAGCTCTGGCATTGGTTTTACCTTTGTACTGGAAAAAATGTCGATATGTCTCCTGACAAAATTCTATTCGGCCTGCAAAAAAATGCTTACTAGAAAACCACATTATCATTTTAGCAAAAAAATATAGGCCTATTTATAAAACCAGATGACTGGGTACAAAACCGGATTTTCTTGGACTAAAAAATTGTATACGAAGTAATTATCTATTAGAAAAATATATTGCGGTTTGTAACATGAAAAGGGAACCATTTAACACTAAATGGTCTCCAATAGAAGGATTTCTGATCAATAACTTAGCTCGGCAAGCCCAAGAAATAGATCACCTAGAGGATTATTCACCACATTATTCGACTGTATCAAAAATGTATTTGATGACAGTTATATGCAATGTAGAGTAGATTATATCCAACGCCTGTGTACAACAAACTATTGAAAAAAAAAATAAGCATGATCAAAAAAAAAAAAAAAAAAAAATCACAGATATGTGTCAATTGGCATTTAATTATGCAGATTCTTATGGAACCAGGCACAAACAGAACAGGCTGTGAACGAAAGGACAACAATAGGTAGTTGGAAACTGAATAGAAACAAAATCAGGGCTTTTCCCTCACTGACTGCACAATCTGATTTAGATGTGTCAGCTTTTCAAACTAGCAGTGACAGGTGTGTGGCACACTCCGGGTAACTCCACACAGCTTTGGACTGTTCTTTATATTGTGGACACGAATTATTGCCTTGGGCAATTATGTTGACATAGTAAATGATATAAAAAATCATAGACTTTGTTGCAGCAGTGATTTCTTTCAATTTTTAGGACCATATTTCAAGGGTGTGTGTTTAATTTTTATTGACTTCTGCTGGCATTGCCTAGACGATTTGTTTCTGTGATTATATTCTCCAATTTACATTGTTGTTCAAAGAGGTGTCGTACTCACAATCAGCACGGTTTGGGTAACATTTTGATATATGATATTGGTCACCAACTGTATTGCCTTATTAGTAATCAGATCACCTGTGATTCTATGAGAAAAGGTAGCTGAACATCTATCAACCCCTTAATTACAATAATCATGTAAACTGTTTAGTCAGTTCTGGAGGCCTTTCTGAGATTATCCTCAGCGTATCTGTCCATAAAAGATGTGACCGTGATTTTCTAATGTTATTGGTGTGCATATGTCCGGAGGAAAGGCCATATCTATCTGAGATTAAACATGGTTGGACTGTGGTTATCCCCTTGTTGTACCCCGTTAGCTGAGATGTTGGAGTCTGTAAGTTTATTATTAGCGTCTACCCCGTCATTCAATCTTCAGCGTCGTCCACTAAAGAATTGTTGCGTCCATAAGCCAAGACGTAATTGAGATAATAACATCAACACCAAATTATTAGAATAAATCGTAGTATACATAAAACTAGGCTAATTTCCCGCAAGAAAGACACGGCCAAGTTTCCATTGATGCTAGCAACACATCATGATGTTCCAAAATATAAAATCCGTCTCGCTGATCAGTATTCTTAATACATATAATTGTATTTGTAAAGTCGCTATCTAGACTACAAGACTGTGCTACTTTGATTGTACTTCAATTTAGTTTTGTAAAAATTTTCACCAATACCAAGTCTTAAGTATTTTAAAGAAGAGGCCATCTCTCCACGCCGATTCAAGACCTTTTGGGAATCAATAAAACATATTGTTTTCCTAGGCTTATTCATTTTAGGTATTGGTAGGAAAGTTTAATTGCTGCAGACATTAGTATAACGATTAAATAATTCGGTCATGTTGTTACAGCTCTTTCACAGGGCATGAAGCGTTATATATCATTTCGCGACTCAGCAGACAGTAACTCCTATCAGTTAGTGATTATTGTGTATCACCAACAACTTGTAAATCAGTGTAATGTGATTAACCCTGCACATCTGGTCCCAGTTAATATGCGAATTAATCTTAGGATATATAATATCTTAAAAAAGAACTTTTCCCGGTAATTGTGATAAATTGATTAATTTAATCAACTGTTATGAACGATTGTCATAACTTTCTTATTTTAACAAGGTAATTGTGATCTGATAAGGATGCGGGATATTGCAGTGAACTACCTTATTTCCAGTTAACATTCAACCTAAGCTATCCCTCTTTAACAGGATAATGCTATCGTGTTATGAAATTAATAATCTGCTGCCATGATTCTTAACCATGGACATGATTGACATCAACTATTTTTGAGTTACATACCAATTTTCTGCTTCTGTAATAGCTACTGACAGAATGATCAACCAAATTAAGGAACATGAATGATCTAGTTTTAATACTTGACATTTAATTCTTCCACACAGGAACGTACTTCTTGTTGCTATATTACTGCCTGTTACGTACAAACACTTGTCACAATTAACCCCCAGGTCTTTACTGGTCCAACAAGCTGACCTGAAATACTAATATTTTGGGCAAATACTGATTTTATCATCTTTTATTATTAATTAGAGGTACGAATTGTATAGTGTTAATATATCCAACGATCGCACAGAAAATAAATTCAAGTTTGTATTGCTCAAGTTTTTGACAATCCTGGATGTTCATACTCCGTGTAAGAATCACGAGACAATGCATACAATAGCCTGGGGATAACAATATGTCTAGACTTGTGCCTTTTCAGCTGCATAAAGACTCAGACAATAACTTCCTGTATGAATTGTTACCATCTTGGAACTTTATATGTATTTTGTTACCCATTTGAATACATTGTCATCCTGTGGTTACAAGACCACATTAATATTTAATCGGGAAAAACCTAATGCCTATTACAAGTTCATATTTTACAGGTTTATTAGCTTCAGATTTATTAACACCTGTTCAATCCAGGTATATCAGGTTTGAGTTAATACACTGTGTGGTCTGTCAATATACACATGTTATATAAACTACATGTATTTTATACATTCTGACATTTCTAAGTACCGTATTCTGAAAACAATTTTGTTGATGCATGCTATCAAATTAAATACAACTAGAAAGTCAAATGAATGCATGTTTTCAATACCGATGCGTGCTTATAATTGCGAAAAAAAAATCTTGAAAATAGAACCATAAATATGCATACATTATGATCAGTTTCATTTCCGGGAAAACGCTCAAAATGCATTTCTGGTGATCTAGGACCCGGCGAGGGGTCTCTGGACCCTCGCCTGTTTGGCTGTGATAGTCGACTCCCTATGCATTTTAGCTGATCCGCCCTTGATTACCACAGTGATATTAAAATGTCACCAGCACTGTTAAAATGGTTGGATTTCCAGGCACATGTGTATATATTTTAATTGAATTATATGTATTTTTATCAGTATATGCAAATGGTGAGATTGTATCTATCTATATCTATCTATCTGTGTGCACATCCCAGGTCATGGTAAGAATAGGCCCCAGAGACCTTGCCGTAAGAGGCGACTAACTGAGGGCACCCGTGGGGTTCCCGGGTGTGAAAAGGAATAGGACCCCACCCGTGATATAACTGAAATATAGTTGACAGCGAAGTTAAATTATATTCACTCACTCACTGACCCATAATTATCAGGATACTAAAATGTCATGAGCACTGTTAGAATGACTGGATTTCCCAGAATGTCACAAAGCTGGAGATACCAGGTACATGTATTTCATATTCCATATAACAGTATTAGCACCAAATTCAAAAAGACAATCATGGTATACATAAACATAGGCTGCAACTTTTCTTATATTTTATATATTTTCTTCATGGGAATGCTCATACCATTAATTCAGTATACAAGCTAGATATGCAAATTCAACCCGGGATGAATTTTCTTCCCTCGGAACGTACTTCATATTTTCTGGGAAATCTATTAAAATGACCCAAAATACGCCATATTTCGTTCATTTCCTGGAAAAATCTTGACAATCGATTTCAATAAGATTTCGTCTCAGTGTTCCCTGTCTCGAGGCGAGATAAAAAAGCTATTCAAAATATGGGGTCGACCAGGCCGTTTTTTGTCACATATTCCATATGTAACATAACCCTATTTTTAAACACATGAACAACGTACGAAACTGAGGCCGACGAAGGTTGACTTCGCGGCCCGATTTGCCATATAGCACAACCGAGCCACCCATCCGCATATGTCATTTTGAAGGAATGGTAGTACCCAGAAGCTTGGTACTATAAATACTGGTTACCAAAAAGGGAAGGATAATTATCATGTGGTCAGACCCGGACGCTCTGCTGTATTAAAATTTTTGAGGGGGACCAATAATCCGAAACTATGGACTACTCCCTTTGTCCTCCACAAAAAGGGCACAAAATCGACTATCATAACACTTTTCGGCGAGGGTTCTCTCCGTGTAGTCCGGTTTCCTCCGCCAACCAAACTGACTGTCACCATATGAGTGAAACAGCCTTGAGTGCAACATTAATCCATACCCCCCTTCCCCCTTCCGCCCTTATGTCTGACGATCTTGTGACGACAAAATGCGGGGTCCACGTGGCGCACGCTGCATGCTGTCGTATAGCGTCGACAAATAACCTTCTTAAGTTTGATGGCATATACATACAATAGGGGCCTACATATAAAACTTGTGGACGCATTTTTTTTTTTTTTTTTTTTTTTTTTTTGTGCAGGTGGTAATGTCGCAACAGTGACTATTCACGATCAAGCAGTGTGATGAATATATGGCTGGTCCGCGTTCATTACCAGAAGTAGGTTGATATGTTGCATAGCATGGAGTGTTTGCCGCGCGCAAATATGCGATAGCTCAGACATTTTTTGTTTGTTTTCCAATTCCGCGGTCGTCATTCTGTTCTTAAGACGCAAGAGGTTCGTATACCCACGGTTAATTATTTTGCATCCCAAACAGTTCATTCGACTGTATATCAACCAGGACCTACGCTTTAATTTTGTTTCCATGTTAATTGTGATAAGGTAAAATGATCCACATGTCATGCGCAACAAAAAAAGAGTAGAAATTTCACTTTCCAAGACATTGAATCGATGCTATATCGATCAAACGCTAATGTCTGGTTTGTACCGGTATGACTCACCGGCTATATCGTGTTTTACCCCCCTGAATTTACTCATTGACTACTTTCTCCTGGCAATAAAACCCGTGAAATAGTAGTCTCCCCTTGTCATTTTTCCTTTGTACAACTATGCACGTTCGCCGTATAATCGTCGATCTATATATATATACTCGTGTTATACCCCCCTGGTATAGGCATTCTACATGTTAAATAACCAAAAAGGGGGGTATAATACGAGTATATATACTCGTGTTATACCCCCCTTTTCGGTAATTTAACATGTGAAATGCCTATACCAGGGGGGTAAAACACGTTTCCAGATTTTCCAGATTTTATTTGCACAGCTATGCCATACAGGCCAAAGGCAATACAATTAGAACAGTCAAAAGCACAAACAATATTATTATCTTGAAACCATCCCACCGGGTATCCACATGTATGTATATATTTGGGTTATTTAACATGTAAAATGACTATACCAGGGGGGTATAACACGAGTATATATAGAGTGACGAGGACTTTAACAACCCGTGGACTTTCTATCAACTCTTGGGAGATCAAGTTATAGTTCTAAAATGGCTGCAAACGAAAGGCATTCTACTATCAGAAATGCAGTGTACGAAGTGTACTAAACCCTGTACACTAATGAAACGAAGTTCTTCTATAGATGGGTATTCCTGGCGCTGTACAGGACCCAAGAGACATGAAATGTCTGTGAGAACCAACTCCTTCTTGGGACAGTCAAAATTTCCCATTCAAGACTTAATGCAATTTATCAAGACCTTTATTGACGGCTCTACACTTCTGAGATGTGCAAAGGAAACGGGAATGGACTACAAGAAAACAGGCCAAACAGCTGTGGACTGCGCGTCTTTCATCAGAGAACTGTTCAAGGAATATTTCGTCAACAACATCACTCCACACAAAGTTAAAGGGGTAATCGAGATAGACGAGTCGTTATTCGGCAAAAAATGCAAATATCACCGCGGCAATCCCTCCGGTTGCAAGATATGGGTTTTCGGAATGGTAGAGAGAGAAACAAACAGAATTGTACTATACCCAGTGGAGAAGCGAGATGCTCCAACTTTACTATCTGTTATCGGCCCTGTTATCCAGCGACACGCCGAAGTGGGATCTACCATTTATTCTGACGGTTGGTTGGCCTATGTGCGCCTGAATGAAGTCGGCTACAACCATTTCACAGTCATTCATAAGGAGAGCTTTAAACGGCTTTATGTCAACACCGAAACAAAAGAAGTCATAACCGTGCACACAAATCAAATCGAAGGAGCATGGACCCACGCGAAGAAACAATTCAAAAAAATCAATGGAACGAACCTAAGAAATTTAGAGGGTCATCTTTGTGAGATAATGTGGAGAAATCGTAACAAACACAACTTGTGTTGCCCATCCCAATCCCCACGTACAGCGGCGTACAGATATACCTCAGCCCAATCCTCTTGTGCAGTGGCGTTCAGGCTTCCTAGCAGATATATCGGATGATATCACGTCGTCTCCCTGTGCTTCGGATGTGGTGGACCAACGCTTACCGGTAAACGTGACCTTGCGAGCGAATAAATCTGTACGGAAAGGACCGAAACGCTCAAAAGGTGGACATGTGCACACTAACTATTTCCAGAACATTGTTTTGTCATCCGATGACGACTTCGCATAAATAGGACGTTACGATATTTACATACCAGTATATCGTATGCAACAATATTAACATATCTTGTATATACATTTCCTGAACATGGCATGTACATATCTATACAAAAGAACAAAAAAACAAGTTCTAAGAAAAAAAAAAAAATAACCCCCTCTCAAATACACCCCTCACTATATATTTTCATTTTTCCCCCTAAAAAACCAAGTCCCATTTTTTTATACAGGCCCCATGAAATAATTCCCTCTTTTCACAGAATGCTATTAAAATCGTTCATATCTACACCATTTTAAAATAACCCCCTCTCAAATAACCCCCTCATTATCTATTTTCCTCGCTAAAAAAACCAAGCCTCATTTATTTTATACCATTTTGAAATAACCCCCTATTAAACATGGCAGTGTGACTAACGTCACAGGACCTACGAAGTACAGTAGGCATTAGGACTCGAACGGGAACTGAACTCTTGGAAATCCCCACCCCCAGCTGAAATCCTGCCTATATTAAGATGGGCACCGCCCAAGTCAGAATCGCCAGTGATTTTCATCAAAAATCACCAGAAATTTTCATCAAAAGTAGGTCAGCTCAGAACTTGTTGGTAACAGTCTCCTAATGCGCCTTCATTCCAAAATAAATAACGATCGCCGATTTAATTTTACAATTTTTTAATTAAAGGAAACAGATTGAATAATATAGGTTCAGTAGATTTCAAGCTTTACGTGTGAAAATACATTTACATCTCTTTAATGGTTTTCAGTGCCCTTGTACAGGTTCAAAACAACTTTTGAATCACATTATTTTCCCAACAATACAAGACATTTTTATATATCGTACTATAGTAGAAAGGTAGCATTTATGTAGTTTACGGTAATTCAACTCAAGACCAACACCTTCTATGCACAAGATAATAATGATTCTATGTCATTCTCCTGAGCATAACCGGTTCAAAGACGAATAAATAGCGGCTCTACATCACATTGTTATATTCCTACGAAGTAGGCTACAGATCGCAAATTGTCCGGTAATGAGTGAGTCAGTCAGTCCATCCGAATCCTTTCGTCGGCAAAATAAGGAGAACCGTTGACATTATAACCTTGATTTTTGGCATGAACGAGCATTAGGGCATTGTTACCAGCTAGTTCTGATCTGAAATAATTCTGATTAAAATTAGATTGATAATTAACACTTCAGTATATTGTTATATATATGTAAGCTGTAGCCTGTAACGTGTATCCTATTTCACATCCAAACATGTCATCATTGCCAAGAAAACTGTGGTCCGTTTTGCTCCAGCGTTTTATCGCATTTAATGAGTAGGCCTATCAGTTACTCTCCGGCTAAAAATACCCTACTGCATATACCCTCAAAAATTCAGCGCTGTTTGCACAACGAAGCTGAGGTGGTTTAACGTTTATCATAAAGAAAATCACCGATCAACTGCCATAGAATATAATGTGAAACAAGGAAACCGGAATAGTACATTCATCAGATTGCCGATACCCAAAATGTGTTGTCTCATATATCTAGATAACAACGTGATGTAGAGACGCTATTTATTCGTCTTTGTACCGGTTATGCTCAGGAGAATCACATAGAATCATTATTATCTTGTGCAGAGAAGGTGTTGGTCTCGAGTTGAATTACCGTAAACTACATAAATGCTACCTTTCTATTCTATAGTACTATATATAAAAATTTGGTGTATTGTTGGAAAATAATGTGATTCAAAAAGTTGTTTTGATCCTGGACAAGGGCACTAAAAACCACTAAAGAGATGTAGATGTATTTTCACACGTAAAGCTTGAAATCTAGTGAACCTATATTATTCAATCTGTTTTCTTTAAAAAAAAATGTAAAATTAAATCGGTGATCGTTATTTATTTTGGAATGAAGGCGCATTAGGAGACTGTTACCAACAAGTTCTGAGCTGACCTATTTTTGATGGAAATTTCTGGTGATTTTTTGATGAAAATCAGTGGCGATTCTGACTTGGGCGGTGCCCATCTTAATATAGGCAGGATTTCAAACGGGGGTGGGGGTTTCCAAGAGTTCAGTTCGCGTTCGAGTCCTAATGCCTACTGTACTTCGTAGGTCCTGTGACGTTAGTCACACTGCTCATGTAGATATATGAGACAACACATTTTGGGCATCGGCAATCTGATGAATGTACTATTCCGGTTTTCTTGTTTCACATTATATTCTATGGCGGTTGATCGGTGATTTTCTTCATTGATAAACCTTAAACCACCTCAGCTTCGTTGTGTGAATCGGAATTGCATTTCTGTGACACACCAGCACACTCCGTGGCAGTGATTCTGTATCCCCTAATCAAGGAATCAAAATGGATCAAGATTTGAAATGACAAGAGAAATTTAGACACATTTTGTTTACACATGTAATTTTTTGTTCAAATTATATCCAAGTGTGATATATAGTCAATATTCAAGAGGTACAAAAAAACCCCAAAGTATGTCCTCATATTCCTACGAAGTAGGCTACAGATCACAAATTGTCCGGTAATGAGTGAGTCAGTCAGTCAGTCAGTCCATCCGAATCCTTTCGTCGGCAAAATAAGGAGAACCGTTGACATTAGAACCTTGATTTTTGGCATGAACGTGCATTAGGGCATTGTTACCAGCAAGTTCTGATCTGAAATAATTCTGATTAAAATTAGATTTATAATTAACACTTCAGTATATTGTTATAGATACATACCATCCATGTGGCCTTTAACAGTATCATGTTCCTTTTATGACCATGGAGCCAGGGGACCTCCTTATCAGTGGATTTAAAAGTCATTAAGGCTTGTCCTTGGAACAAACACAGAGAGAGGCTCTATCCGAGCCTTGTGGTTTTTAACAGTGATTTATATCCAAGCCCACTGAGATAAGGCTGGTTTCTACTCATGCTGCTTGTCACATCAAATTACAGTGGTCGGTGTCCTGTATAGCAGATACTATAGTATATTATTGCATGCCTGTCAACTACCCTGGAACATTTCCTAGCTTAGACATTAAACAGCCCGCTAAACTAGCCATCAAATGTGATAAGGCTGGGAGTACAAGAATGTGCGGTGTATTTTCTGTGGACTGTGTAGGCTGTACAGTCTGAATGAAGACAGCCTAGCAGAATTAGTTAAAGCTAGGTGGTGTAACGTTTATCAATGAAGAAAATCACCGATCAACCGCCATAGAATATAATGTGAAACAAGAAAACCGGAATAGTACATTCATCAGATTGCCGATGCCCAAAATGTGTTGTCTCATATATCTAGATAACAACGTGATGTAGAGACGCTATTTATTCGTCTTTGTACCGGTTATGCTCAGGAGAATGACATAGAATCATTATTATCTTGTGCATAGAAGGTGTTGGTCTTGAGTTGAATTACTGTAAACTACATAAATGCTACCTTTCTACTATAGTACTATATATAAAAATTTGTTGTATTGTTGGGAAAATAATGTGATTCAAAAGTTGTTTTGATCCTGTACAAGGGCACTGAAAACCATTAAAGAGATGTAAATGTATTTTCACACGTAAAGCTTGAAATCTACTGAACCTATATTATTCAATCTGTTTCCTTTAATTAAAAAATTGTAAAATTAAATCGGCGAGTGTTATTTATTTTGGAATGAAGGCGCATTAGAAGACTGTTACCAACAAGTTCTGAGCTGACCTACTTTTGATGAAAATTTCTGGTGATTTTTGATGAAAATCACTGGCGATTCTGACTTGGGCGGTGCCCATCTTAATATAGGCAGGATTTCAACTGGGGGTGGGGATTTCCAAGAGTTCAGTTCGCGTTCGAGTCCTAATGCCTACTGTACTTCGTAGGTCCTGTGACGTTAGTCACACTGCCATGTTTTCACATCCATGCCAAGAAATACTGCATTGAAAAGGGTCCATTTAGCCTACCCTGTTTTATCGCTCTAATCAGCAAATGGCGGGGTCATATTTCTGCTGTCAAAATTGTATTTACCTCCAAAGTCTTAACCCTTGAATCCAAGTCACACACTCTCTGATGCAAAGTAATGATTGTCCTAACTATCCGATTAGCACATTATGAACATGTCTTTGGTCATAGTGTACATATCATAACTCACATCAATGTTTTCTGCTATATTCCTACGAAGTAGGCTACAGATCGCAAATTGTCCGGTAATGAGTGAGTCAGTCCATCCGAATCCTTTCGTCGGCAAAATAAGGAGAACCATTGACATTAGAACCTTGATTTTTGCCATGAACGTGCATTAGGGCATTGTTACCAGCAAGTTCTGAGCTGACCGAATTCTGATGAAAATTTGATTTATAATTATTTTTTTTATTATTTATTGATAGCTCAGCGAGTGCACTGTCATGCCCATTGGGAACCCTTGGCTGTATGTTTCACTGTATATATAACACAGTACAAAACGCTATGGGATAATGAAATAGGAAATGCTAATTTTCCATCATTTGTTAGTGCATTTATCTACACTGCTATTACCAAGTTGCCATTCTTAATACACACAATTCAGTATATTGTTATAGATAGATGTAAACTGTGGCCTTTAACGTGTATCCTATTTCACATCCAAACATTTCATCACAGACCAAATCAGGCTTTAAATTTAGGTCAAATTGCCACTGGTGGTGACATATCCTACATCAACCAATTAAGTCGGCCTGGTGCAATAACCCAGCAGAACAAAGAAAGATGTGGTATCATCCTTCAGATTAGCCTGTGAGCAACAATGATAAAAGTTTACTGAGGGTGAAACAAAGCCATCCTGCAAGCCACCCAAGGAATTTATCAGCTTGTGTTGGGACATTTTGTCGGTATCATGTAAGTTGTTTAGTAGTTTACTCAATCAAATCTCCATATCATATTTTCTGTTATTCAACAGACCAATTTCTTTACTGGTTTTAATTGTTTAAGTTTTACTGGGTTTCAACTGCTACAGATAGTAACATAGTACTGATACTGTAAAAAATGGGTAGTGTGAATTTAATTATTCCATGTTGAGTACAATTTGTTCACATGAATGGTGGAATGTCTGGACTCTCAAATGAAAGTGTGTTTTACATGTACATATCTCAAGCATGTCAGGTTTGAGGAACAGACATGGTTGCAATTAAGATATAATCAAAGAAATTTCGTGACAATTATTGAATCTAAGTAGGCCCCTACCTAACAAAATTAGCTTAATAAAAAAGACCTTCCTGTCGTAAATTGTTTTCTTTTGAGAGAGAATGGTATTTTCTGAGTTAAGAATTTCCTGTATAAAGATAGGTTGTTCAAGGAGGCTTTGTTTTTGCCGCTGTTGTGTGCATCAAGTGTATGGAAACATGATATATGCACCCAAAGCCCTGATCTACAGCTGTATAAAACTCAACATCTGGCATTGACGGCATGTTTAAAGGGTCTTAATTTATTTTCTTTGGGTAGAATTTAACTAGATAAAGTGACTTTGATCATGATGCGAAAATATGAGCACATACTTTGAGGTTTTTTGAATATTGACTATATATCACACTGGGATATAATTTAAACAAAATATGTCTAATTTTTTTTTGTCATTTCAAATCTTGATCCATTTTGATTCCTTGATTAGGGGATACAGAATCACTGCCACGGAGTGTGTTGGTGTGTCACAGCAATGTAATTCCGATTCACACAACGAAAGAATATAATGTGAAGCAAGAATAGTACATTCATCAGATTGCCGATACCCAAAATGTGTTGTCTCATATATCTAGATAACAACGTGATGTAGAGACGCTATTTATTCGTCTTTGTGCCGGTTATGCTCAGGAGAATGACATAGAATCATTATTATCTTGTGCAGAGAAGGTGTTGGTCCTGGGTTGAATTACCGTAAACTACATAAATGCTACCTTTCTACTAAAGTACTACATATAAAAATTTGTTGTATTGTTGGGAAAATAATGTGATTCAAAAAGTTGTTTTGATCCTGGACATGGGCACTGAAAACCACTAAAGAGATGTAAATGTATTTTCACACGTAAAGCTTGAAATCTACTGAACTTTTTATTATTCAATCTGTTTCCTTTAGTTGAAAAATTGTAAAATTAAATCGGCGATCGTTATTTATTTTTGGAATGAAGGCGCATTAGGAGACTGTTACCAACAAGTTTTTATGAGCTGACCTACTTTTGATGAAAATTTCTGGTGATTTTTGATGAAAATCACTGGCGATTCTGACTTGGGCGGTGCCCATCTTAATATAGGCAGGATTTCAACTGGGGGTGGGGATTTCCAAGAGTTCAGTTCGCGTTCGAGTCCTAATGCCTACTGTACTTCGTAGGTCCTGTGACGTTAGTCACACTGCTCATGTTATTTCAATGATATGGTTTAACAATTTAAGTTATGGAAACAGCGCTGATTGTTTGAGGGTATATGCAGTAGTTAAGATTAACCTCAGTAATAGGGCCATGTGGCATACAGTGGGACAGGGTATTTTTAGCTGTGGGTAATTTGACCTGAATTTGAAGGCTCCAGCCTGATGTGGCCAATGTGAAATAGGATACACGTTAAAGGCTACAGTTCACAAATATCTATAACAATATACTGAAGTGTTAATTATCAATCTAATTTTAATCAGAATTATTTCAGATCAGAACTTGCTGGTAACAATGCCCTAATGCACGTTCATGCCAAAAATCAAGGTTCTAATGTCAACGGTTCTCCTTATTTTGCCGACGAAAGGATTTGGATGGACTGACTGACTCATTACCGGACAATTTGGTGATCTGTAGCTCATCATCACTTGTAGGAAACCCTTATTCTCTAATTTCCTTATTCCCCCCAAAAAACCAAGCCCCATTTTTTGATACAGGCCCCATCAAAAAAATCCCTCTTTTCACAGAATGTTATTAAATTCGATAATTTTTTAACCATCCACGCTATATTTTGAAATAACCCCCTATTAAATAACCCCCTTATTCTCTAATTTCCTTATTTCCCCCCAAAAAACCAAGCCCCATTTTTTTTATACAGGCCCCATCAAAAAAAATCCCTCTTTTCACAGAATGTTATTAAATTCGATAATTTTTTAACCATCCACGCTATATATATAGTCGTGTTATACCCCCCTTTGGGGTTATTATGTCTCCCCCAACTATGTTGGGGGGAGACATCTAGTGTTTGTGCTGTCTGTCTGTCTGTCCGTCTGTCTGTCTGGGTGTCTGGATGTCTGGATGGATGTCTGTCCGTCCCCTTGCCTTGTCTGCAAGATATCTTGAGAACTACTGGACGGAAATTCACCAAACTTGGATGGAAGCTTCATTGGGATAGCCCCCTCATTTGATTAGGTTTTGGTGTATGTGGGTTCATTCATCCGTGTCCGGTGTCCGTCCGTCTGTCCATCTACTTGTACATGTATATACAGGGCTTGTCTGCAAGATATGTGGATAACTACTAGATGGAATTTCACCAAACTTGGATGAAAGCTTCATTGGGATAGCCCCCTCATTTGACTAGGTTTTGGTTTGTGTGCATGCGTTCATCCGTGTCCGGTGTCCGTCCGTCCGTCCGTCCATCTACTTGTACATGTATATACAGGCCTTGTCTGCAAGATATCTTGAGAACTACTTGACGGAATTTCACCACACTTGGATGGAAGCTTCAGTGGGATAGCCCCCCTCATTTGATTATGTTTTGGTGTGTGTGCGTGCATTCTTCCATGTCTGGTGTCCGTCCGTCCGTCCATCTACTTGTACATGTATATACAGGGCTTGTCTGCAAGATATCTGGAGAACTACTGGACAGAATTTCACCAAACTTGGATGGAAGTTTCATTGGGATAGCCCCCTCATTTGATTAGGTTTTGGTGTATGTGCGTGCATTCATCCGTGTCCGGTGTCCGTCCGTCCGTCCATCTACTTGTACATGTATGTACAGGCCTTGTCTGCAAGATATCATGAGAACTACTGGACGGAATCTCACTCCACTTGGATGGAAGCTACAGTGGGATAGCCCCCTCATTTGATTAGGCTTTGGTGTGTGTT
This sequence comes from Hanleya hanleyi, assembly GCA_036873755.1. NCBI lineage: Eukaryota > Metazoa > Mollusca > Polyplacophora > Lepidopleurida > Hanleyidae > Hanleya > Hanleya hanleyi. Next base: position 16,175 of record JAVTVY010035827.1, read on the forward strand.
CATGCATTCATCCATGTCCGGTGTCCGTCCGTCCGTCCGTCTACTTGTACATGTATATACAGGGCTTGTCTGCAAGATATCTGGAGAACTACTGGACAGAATTTCATCAAACTTGGATGGAAGCTTCATTGGGATAGCCCCCTCATTTGACTAGGTTTTGGTGTGTGTGCATGCGGTCGTCCGGTGTCCGTCCGTCCGTCCATCTGCTTGTACATGTATATACAGGCTTTGTCTGCAAGATATCTTGAGAACTATTGGATGGAATTTCACCAAACTTGGATGGAAGCTTCATTGCGATAGCCCCCGCATTTGATCAGGTTTTAGTGTATGTGTGCATGCATTCATCAGTGTCCGGTGTCCGTCCAACCGTTCATCTACTTGTACATGATTGTATATACAATGAAAATCACTTCTTTGTAATTAATATTTTTAGATACGCAGCTAGTTCATACCTCATTTTTCAAAATTTTATAAACTATTTATAGAGACAAAAATTATATTAGAACAAAATTATGGCCAGGAAAAACGGCTCTACAAACAAAAGACGGAATTTTCGTCAACCTCCGTCCCAACGTTCGACCCCAAAAAACGCTTCCAACCAGACTTTTCCGGCTTTCTCTGGTCTGGTTAAAGCGCTGTATCAGGTACTTCAGTGCCTGCATCATATTGGCATCATAGAGGAGCATTTGACAAACGACTCCCTTCCAAATTCCTTGATACGTAGGGTTGAGGATATGAACAATTTCTTTAAACCAGCTCAACGAACTCCTGACTTTGATTTTAGCATAGGACTGATCAATCAAAATTGGGCAAAGAAAAGTCTTATGGAGCTGGTTGGACATTACAAAAATTGCTTAACAAAATTGAAGTCACAGGTTATTTCGGCCAAATCTTCAAAAACCCTGGACTTCGACCGTGCATTTTCTAATGCCTTAAAATGGGGAAACGAAAACTACAAATCCAAATTGACAGACAGCACTATTTCGTCCTTTCGGAAATTTGTTTCGAATCTGAATCCCCCTATGGTATCGGAGAATCGTTCGGGTAGTAACCAGCCTACTACCACTCCTCCGATATCTCGGCAAAATACTCGAGCACGGTCACAATCTCCTCTGCCCTCTACTTCGCGTGGAAATTTGGAAACGCCAGCCCCCCGCCCAGGGAGGCTGGTACTTCCAATACCCATGCTACCAACCCTCCTGTTCGCCGACCCCCACCTAACCATTCTTCATCTACTGTATCTTCTCGACCTACTCTTCTATCCCCACGTACCACTCCTAGACCTACCAACCCTGCTCCTTCTACTTCCACTAATACATATGCTGACGCTGCAAGGTCTCCTCCATCAAACGATATGCGCTCATCATATCGTCAAAATTCGAACCCGAAATTCTGGCAATTTAGGCACGAAACTCAAAACAAATGGGAATGGCGCCTCCCGGCAGTCACCAAAAAGGTTCTGCTTTTCGGCTCATCAAATCTTTCACGTATTAATTCGGACCCCCATCCTGATGTGCAAGTAGAGTGCTATCCTGGCGCTAAGTTTCAACATTTTACAAAGATTTTGGACCGCTACAACGGGCCTTCCCAACCCGACAAAATTCTCTTGAATATTGGTGTAAATAACAAAGCAGAAGATCCTTCAAAAGCCAGAAGTAATATGAGCAATATGTTGAGCTGTTTGAGACGTAAATTTCCCAAGTCAAAATTGTATTTTATACAGCTCCAAGTTTCGGACACACTTCCAGCCAGTGAATGCTTTTGCATAAATCAGATAAATGAATTTGCCTCTTCAAAAAGACAACTCAAAATTATCCATAGAATCGATCCTGGCAAATTCAAGGTTGGTAGGGACAACATTCACTGGACTGAAGACACGGCGAATTGCCTGTATTCACACTGGCTCAATACTATAGGTTTAAACTAAATTTGGGACAGGGCATGTGCCACCCTACTCTTGGTCTAGGTGCTAGTATAGTAAATCTGACTGGTGACCTTGAACTAACACAATCTGACATCTCTCTTCTCAGTCGGGGCCTTTCCTTTGTCCCGACACCGAGATCAAAACCTGCACCTGAAGACCGCATAGATCAACATATAGAGAAGATGATGGAAACATCTAAGATCACTAATGAATTCGATCGTCGGGTGAGTCTAGCAGACCGCTTCAGATTTTCAGCTGGAGAAAGACCACCCTTCACAGAGAAATCTGGGTATGTACCACCAAACGTTGACCAAGAAATTCCAAAAGCTGTTAAGGCCCTTTCAGAACGAATTAATGAACTGATTTCAAATGGGCGATTCCGAAACATTCCAAACTTATCCTTCAATGAACGCCAATCTTTAACAAAACTACGCAAAAACCACAAAACCGTGTTAAAACCTGCAGATAAGGGCTCAGCTACAGTTATAATGTCAAGGGAAAACTATGTCAAAGAAGCCCAAAGGTTACTTGGCAACCCTAAACATTACAAAAAACTGGATGGAGAAATATGGCCCCAAGATCATCCAAGGCTGCTCAATATTGTGGCAGATCTAAATAGGAGGCAAATCATTTCGAACAAACAGTGTGAATACTTAGCACCCAAAAGAGATGCAAGATCGAGACAGTTCTATATCTTACCAAAAATTCATAAACCTATGGACAAGTGGATAGATAACCTTACACCCCCTGGGCGCCCTATTGTTTCAGACTGTGGGTCAAATTCTTACCACATTTCGGAATACATTGACTACTACTTGAAGCCTATCGCTAACCGATATAGTAGTTATTTGAAAAACACTGAAGATTTCCTGTCAAAACTTTCCAGCATACAAGCTCCTCCCAACACCTTACTTGTCACTATGGATATTGAATCCATGTACACTAATATTGACATTGATAAAGGTATTCAAGCTGTTAAAGATGCTTTTCAAAGATTTCCCGACCCCAATCGCCCAGACAAAGAACTTTTGGAATTATTAGAAATTAGTCTAAAAGGTAATGACTTCGAATTCAATGGAGAGTTCTATCAACAAATTAGTGGTTGTGCAATGGGTAAAAAGTTCAGTCCAAATTTTGCCACTATCTATGTAGCTCATTGGGAAGAGCAGGCTTTAAGAAAATTAGATAAACAGCCTCTCTTATACCTCAGATATTTAGATGACATTTTTGTACTTTATAACCATTCCAAGGAAGATTTCGGAGTATTTTTCGAAACTCTAAATAACCATGACCCAAATATCAAACTCGAAGTAGTTATTCATGACTCTTCTGTGGATTTTTTGGACCTAACAGTTTTTAAGGGACCTGGGTTTCAGAACACTGGATATTTAGATTACAAGGTCTTTTTTAAACCAACTGATACCCACGAACTCCTACATGCCAAATCTTTTCACCCGACCCATATATTTAAGGGCATAGTCAAATCTCAAATCATTCGATTCCATAGAAATTCGAGCGATATACAGTATTTTCACCACTCATGTGCAATCCTGTTTCGGGCATTGAAACCTAGAGGCTATTCCGCCCGGTTTTTACGGCATCTTAAATCAGAAACACTTCGCCAAATCACAAACTGCCAAATAAATGACGTTCGTGAGTCAGAACCTGTAAGGATAAAACATAAACGCCCTAATCATGGCAATGGTAAGACCTCCAAATGTCTAAAACCTCAGTGTAAACTGGACGAAGTAATTGCTACACAATCAACTTTCAAAAGCGAACAGACCAAAAATGAATACAAACTTAAGGATCAACTAAACTGTGACACGGAGAATGTAATTTATTTAATTACGTGCCGAAAAAGCCTGAAACAGTATGTGGGCGAAACTAAGAATAAACTTCGATATCGTGCCAACAGACATAAATCAGACATCAGTCTAGACAATGACGGCCCGGTCAATGAGCATTTTAATCTAACGGAACATTCATTTCAGCACCATTTTCAAATTATGCCAATAGAAAGAATTCCTACATTTCCAACACAGGAAGAAACTGACAATCACCGCGCACTTCGTGAATCCTTTTGGATCAAAACACTTCAAACACGGCAACCCTTTGGTATGAACATAGACCCAGGTAAAGTTGCTAACAAAGAGTTTATTCCCTTCGTTCTCCAATATAGCCGTAGGAATGCTGAAGCGGCCCGTATACTGAAGGAGGAATACGAAACACTCCAAACAAAACTCCGCTTGCCATTTAATCTGAGACCTATCATAGCGTACTCAAAAAATCGGAGCTTACGCGATTTATTGGTAAGGAGTAAACTTCATCCCATATCGTGATCATTATCACGTGGAATCCTACATGGCAAAAGCTAATATATAGCGGCCATATTTGAACTCTATACGAAACTTGTCTCTAGGAACATTTTTAAGATAAGAGATTTATAAATCCCTGTGCCCGTGCCTTCCACTTTTGAAAAATGTATATACAGGGCTTGTCTGCAAGATATCTGGAGAACTACTGGACAGAATTTCATCAAACTTGGATGGAAGCTTCATTGGGATAGCCCCCTCATTTGACTAGGTTTTGGTGTGTGTGCATGCGGTCGTCCGGTGTCCGTCCGTCCGTCCATCTGCTTGTACATGTATATACAGGCTTTGTCTGCAAGATATCTTGAGAACTATTGGATGGAATTTCACCAAACTTGGATGGAAGCTTCATTGCGATAGCCCCCGCATTTGATCAGGTTTTAGTGTATGTGTGCATGCATTCATCAGTGTCCGGTGTCCGTCCAACCGTTCATCTACTTGTACATGATTGTATATACAATGAAAATCACTTCTTTGTAATTAATATTTTTAGATACGCAGCTAGTTCATACCTCATTTTTCAAAATTTTATAAACTATTTATAGAGACAAAAATTATATTAGAACAAAATTATGGCCAGGAAAAACGGCTCTACAAACAAAAGACGGAATTTTCGTCAACCTCCGTCCCAACGTTCGACCCCAAAAAACGCTTCCAACCAGACTTTTTCGGCTTTCTCTGGTCTGGTTAAAGCGCTGTATCAGGTACTTCAGTGCCTGCATCATATTGGCATCATAGAGGAGCATTTGACAAACGACTCCCTTCCAAATTCCTTGATACATAGGGTTGAGGATATGAACAATTTCTTTAAACCAGCTCAACGAACTCCTGACTTTGATTTTAGCATAGGACTGATCAATCAAAATTGGGCAAAGAAAAGTCTTATGGAGCTGGTTGGACATTACAAAAATTGCTTAACAAAATTGAAGTCACAGGTTATTTCGGCCAAATCTTCAAAAACCCTGGACTTCGACCGTGCATTTTCTAATGCCTTAAAATGGGGAAACGAAAACTACAAATCCAAATTGACAGACAGCACAATTTCGTCCTTTCGGAAATTTGTTTTGAATCTGAATCCCCCTATGGTATCGGAGAATCGTTCGGGTAGTAACCAGCCTACTACCACTCCTCCGATATCTCGGCAAAATACTCGAGCACGGTCACAATCTCCTCTGCCCTCTACTTCGCGTGGAAATTTGGAAACGCCAGCCCCCCGGCCCAGGGAGGCTGGTACTTCCAATACCCATGCTACCAACCCTCCTGTTCGCCGACCCCCACCTAACCATTCTTCATCTACTGTATCTTCTCGACCTACTCTTCTATCCCCACGTACCACTCCTAGACCTACCAACCCTGCTCCTTCTACTTCCACTAATACATATGCTGACGCTGCAAGGTCTCCTCCATCAAACGATATGCGCTCATCATATCGTCAAAATTCGAACCCGAAATTCTGGCAATTTAGGCACGAAACTCAAAACAAATGGGAATGGCGCCTCCCGGCAGTCACCAAAAAGGTTCTGCTTTTCGGCTCATCAAATCTTTCACGTATTAATTCGGACCCCCATCCTGATGTGCAAGTAGAGTGCTATCCTGGCGCTAAGTTTCAACATTTTACAAAGATTTTGGACCGCTACAACGGGCCTTCCCAACCCGACAAAATTCTCTTGAATATTGGTGTAAATAACAAAGCAGAAGATCCTTCAAAAGCCAGAAGTAATATGAGCAATATGTTGAGCTGTTTGAGACGTAAATTTCCCAAGTCAAAATTGTATTTATACAGCTCCAAGTTTCGGACACACTTCCAGCCAGTGAATGCTTTTGCATAAATCAGATAAATGAATTTGCCTCTTCGAAAAGACAACTCAAAATTATCCATAGAATCGATCCTGGCAAATTCAAGGTTGGTCGGGACAACATTCACTGGACTGAAGACACGGCGAATTGCCTGTATTCACACTGGCTCAATACTATAGGTTTAAACTAAATTTGGGACAGGGCATGTGCCACCCTACTCTTGGTCTAGGTACTAGTATAGTAAATCTGACTGGTGACCTTGAACTAACACAATCTGACATCTCTCTTCTCAGTCGGGGCCTTTCCTTTGTCCCGACACCGAGATCAAAACCTGCACGTGAAGACCGCATAGATCAACATATAGAGAAGATGATGGAAACATCTAAGATCACTAATGAATTCGATCGTCGGGTGAGTCTAGCAGACCGCTTCAGATTTTCAGCTGGAGAAAGACCACCCTTCACAGAGAAATCTGGGTATGTACCACCACACGTTGACCAAGAAATTCCAAAAGCTGTTAAGGCCCTTTCAGAACGAATTAATGAACTGATTTCAAATGGGCGATTCGGAAACATTCCAAACTTATCCTTCAATGAACGCCAATCTTTAACAAAACTACGCAAAAACCACAAAACCGTGTTAAAACCTGCAGATAAGGGCTCAGCTACAGTTATAATGTCAAGGGAAAACTATGTCAAAGAAGCCCAAAGGTTACTTGGCAACCCTAAACATTACAAACAACTGGATGGAGAAATATGGCCCCAAGATCATCCAAGGCTGCTCAATATTGTGGCAGATCTAAATAGGAGGCAAATCATTTCGAACAAACAGTGTGAATACTTAGCACCCAAAAGAGATGCAAGATCGAGACAGTTCTATATCTTACCAAAAATTCATAAACCTATGGACAAGTGGATAGATAACCTTACACCCCCTGGGCGCCCTATTGTTTCAGACTGTGGGTCAAATTCTTACCACATTTCGGAATACATTGACTACTACTTGAAGCCTATCGCTAACCGATATAGTAGTTATTTGAAAAACACTGAAGATTTCCTGTCAAAACTTTCCAGCATACAAGCTCCTCCCAACACCTTACTTGTCACTATGGATATTGAATCCATGTACACTAATATTGACATTGATAAAGGTATTCAAGCTGTTAAAGATGCTTTTCAAAGATTTCCCGACCCCAATCGCCCAGACAACGAACTTTTGGAATTATTAGAAATTAGTCTAAAAGGTAATGACTTCGAATTCAATGGAGAGTTCTATCAACAAATTAGTGGTTGTGCAATGGGTAAAAAGTTCAGTCCAAATTTTGCCACTATCTATGTAGCTCATTGGGAAGAGCAGGCTTTAAGAAAATTAGATAAACAGCCTCTCTTATACCTCAGATATTTTGATGACATTTTTGTACTTTATAACCATTCCAAGGAAGATTTCGGAGTATTTTTCGAAACTCTAAATAACCATGACCCAAATATCAAACTCGAAGTAGTTATTCATGACTCTTCTGTGGATTTTTTGGACCTAACAGTTTTTAAGGGACCTGGGTTTCAGAACACTGGATATTTAGATTACAAGGTCTTTTTTAAACCAACTGATACCCACGAACTCCTACATGCCAAATCTTTTCACCCGACCCATATATTTAAGGGCATAGTCAAATCTCAAATCATTCGATTCCATAGAAATTCGAGCGATATACAGTATTTTCACCACTCATGTGCAATCCTGTTTCGGGCATTGAAACCTAGAGGCTATTCCGCCCGGTTTTTACGGCATCTTAAATCAGAAACACTTCGCCAAATCACAAACTGCCAAATAAATGACGTTCGTGAGTCAGAACCTGTAAGGATAAAACATAAACGCCCTAATCATGGCAATGGTAAGATCTCCAAATGTCTAAAACCTCAGTGTAAACTGGACGAAGTAATTGCTACACAATCAATTTTCAAAAGCGAACAGACCAAAAATGAATACAAACTTAAGGATCAACTAAACTGTGACACGGAGAATGTAATTTATTTAATTACGTGCCGAAAATGCCTGAAACAGTATGTGGGCGAAACTAAGAATAAACTTCGATATCGTGCCAACAGACATAAATCAGACATCAGTCTAGACAATGAAGGCCCGGTCAATGAGCATTTTAATCTACCGGAACATTCATTTCAGCACCATTTTCAAATTATGCCAATAGAAAGAATTCCTACATTTCCAACACAGGAAGAAACTGACAATCACCGCGCACTTCGTGAATCCTTTTGGATCAAAACACTTCAAACACGGCAACCCTTTGGTATGAACATAGACCCAGGTAAAGTTGCTAACAAAGAGTTTATTCCCTTCGTTCTCCAATATAGCCGTAGGAATGTTGAAGCGGCCCGTATACTGAAGGAGGAATACGAAACACTCCAAACAAAACTCCGCTTGCCATTTAATCTGAGACCTATCATAGCGTACTCAAAAAATCGGAGCTTACGCGATTTATTGGTAAGGAGTAAACTTCATCCCATATCGTGATCATTATCACGTGGAATCCTACATGGCAAAAGCTAATATATAGCGGCCATATTTGAACTCTATACGAAACTTGTCTCTAGGAACATTTTTAAGATAAGAGATTTATAAATCCCTGTGCCCGTGCCTTCCACTTTTGAAAAATGTATATACAGGGCTTGTCTGCAAGATATCTGGAGAACTACTGGACAGAATTTCATCAAACTTGGATGGAAGCTTCATTGGGATAGCCCCCTCATTTGACTAGGTTTTGGTGTGTGTGCATGCGGTCGTCCGGTGTCCGTCCGTCCGTCCATCTGCTTGTACATGTATATACAGGCTTTGTCTGCAAGATATCTTGAGAACTATTGGATGGAATTTCACCAAACTTGGATGGAAGCTTCATTGCGATAGCCCCCGCATTTGATCAGGTTTTAGTGTATGTGTGCATGCATTCATCCGTGTCCGGTGTCCGTCCAACCGTTCATCTACTTGTACATGATTGTATATACAATGAAAATCGCTTCTTTGTAATTAATATTTTTAGATACGCAGCTTTGTTTAAGATACTTATTGCTACATTCATTTTATAGCACTTTCCCTTAAATTATGTGCCCATTCAAGGCAAGGTGGGAGGTTGGGGGAGACGTATGTTTTTGCTCAAAAAAACAACCAGCATAGGCTTCATGCCGGAGCGGCAACTCAAGGGTCAAAGCGGAACCTCTAGTTTAACTTGTAAATTTTCTATGCCAGGGGGGTATAACACGAGTATATATAGTAGCGATGATGGTTGAAAAACACGATGAAACACACCATATTTGTGACAGGAGAAATGACAAGGGGAGACTACTATTTCACGGGTGACGTCACTTGTTTTATTGCCAGGAGAAAGTAGTCGATGAGGAAATTCAGGGGGGTAAAACACGATATAGCCAGAATCTCACTCCGCGAACAATAATCCCCATTCTGTCGTTCGACAGAGAACTGCATGGAGTAACCTTCGTCCCAGGAGTAACTAGTCCCATTACACTTCGCAGACCTTCCGCCATGATTGTTGTATGAGAAGCCTCGTTTTCGATCTCACACTTGACGGAATCGATCAGCCATTCGGAAAAAAACGGAAATCAACGAAGTATAGAAACAAATCGGGAGATGCACAAGTGCAGTCACGTGGTACATTTTGGGTGAGTTCCAGCCGACGGCATATGGGAATATGATACATATGATATGTCCTGTAAGTTTGGAATTAATTGACCTGTTGTTATAGTTATGTGAATTTTGTACTCTGTCAGTCATTGACGCTTGTACAATAAAGAATTATCTTATCTTATCTTATGGGACGTAACCTGCGGGAGATTTGACGGTCGCGAAAATAACATTGAAGTCAATGGGAATTATTTTTAAAACGTAGTTTTGCAGTTTGATTCTGGTAGATAATATTTCAGAAGTACATTAGCTTTCGAGCAAGACAACTTGTATAATTTTCACTCATATGGAACAGACGCTGTCAACGAAAAACTAGCATGCTTCATGCAAATCTTACGACGTCAAACGACCGGAACTCATCCAGCAGGTCATGTGATCGACACATGAGAAAGAGGCGAATAGCCTGACTGATCACCGCAGATAAACACAAAATAAAATAGAGAATCCCGGCGACGTAATGTCAGCCTGACTAGTGTACGTGTTGTTGTTGTCTGATAAGTCGAAATCCGACGAAGGATTTATTCGGCAACTTGAACTACTGAACTGACAAATACTTTTGATAAAAATACTCCTGTATTAAAGTTGAGAATTCCGTATTCGCTTCAAATTTAGGAAAAATCGTATAAAGCTTTGAAGCACATGTTGACTGTCAGCTATCCGCACATTTCCCTTTTCTATTCGCCAGGCAGCTAGTTTTGCCGAATATATGCATATTTTAGGGATATTCAAAACTATATTTTATTCATCAGCACAGTGGCTAGTAAGATTTTCATCACTTTTCTTCCTGACAGCTACAAAAATCTTGTCTTTCAAAACGCAATTTTGTCATGTCGGCAGCCAGTCTATTCGTGAGACGTCTTCTCATCGAAGCAAGGCCAACGCCGTAGCTCTGCAGGGTCAAAGTTTGCGGAGTTGAACTTCCTATTTCCGGGAACTACGGGGAGACTCTATCCTTGTTTATAATCCCCATAGTTAATGCAGGGATCACAATTAAACATGTTATAAGCCTCACTGATTCCAGCCAGGAAAATAAGAATGTCTTTTGTTCTAGGCCAAGCGTTCATCAGAGTACCGAATATATAACTGTTCAGAGGTCAACATTTCTCTCCTGCCTCGCACCACGTGGCGCTATTGGCATGCTTATACAAATTACGATCAGTACATTTGGTAGACATCATTTGTTTAACTTTACCGGTTTCTAAGCCATTCTGTCAGCCATTCAACTTTATTCACAGGCATATAACTATGCATCCATTCATTTATTTGTCGTAAATTGAAATCCTTCCAATTGTATTTTTTTGTCACTAACAACATTACGCCAAAAAATCGGGGAAATAATATTTTGGTTAACTATGGTATATTGTACCATGGTTGTTATGTACCATGCTATTACTATTGTTCAAAGTGGTTAACCATGGTATATTGAACCATGGTTCATCTGTACCATGGTATTACGATAGTTGAACAGAGTAACCATGGTACATTGAACCATGGTACATCTGTACCATGGTATTACCATGGTAGTACCATGCAAACCATAAACCATATGTACCATGTTATTACCATGACAACCATGGTATTACCGTGGTTACCATGGTTCAATCTGTTGTAAACCATGGTATTTTTTATAAGGGCTGGCAATTAAAATTGCATTTTTCTTAACTTGAAATATGAAATTTTGAAATTGAAGTAAATTCAAATATCAATTTGTAGTTGGTAACATTCTTATTGGCGTAAACCAAAACGGCGAGCCTGCCGGGTTTCACATAACCCTTGTTTTTTTTTTCAATGTTGGAATTTTAACACCATTCTCTTAACACCGTTTTGGCGTTAAACTGGTGTCGAAACACCTCCTTTTCTTAACACTGTTTTTTGGTGTTGAACTGGTCTAACACCAATTTTCAGTGTTAGATTTTCAACACCATTCTTTCAACACCGTTTTTTGGTGTTGAACTGGTCTCGACACCATTTTTCAGTGTTGGATTGGGTCAACACCATTTTCTCAACACCGTTTTTTGGTGTTGAACTGGCCTCAACACCACATTTTGGTGTTGAATTATGTCAACACCATTTCTCAACACCACTTATTGGTGTTGAACTGGCCTCAACACTAAAAAATGGTGTTGGGCCAACACCGTTTTTCTGGCTGTGTTCGATTTCAAAAACTTTTTGAATAATTTGTAGCTGTCAGCAGTTCTAATTTCAATGTCAAGCTCGTTCCACATTCTAGTTGTGGAGGGAATGAAAGACTTAGAATAAAGTTGCGTTCGACAATTAGGAACAGAAAGATCTGCAGCATTTCGAATCTTGTATTCTGTTCTGTGCGACACTGTCTGCGGAACAAGTGAGACCAGGAAAGGAGGACACATGCCATTAATCATTTTATAAAATAAACTAAGTTTATGTCGGTTCCTTCGTTCCCTCAACGTGATAAAACCAGTTTCGGTGTAGAGCGACTCGTGACTAGTTCCGCGGACCGCCCCACAAATTGTACGCAACGCATCTAATTAAAGGTTTTCTAATAGATTAACCTGTTCCTCTGTACAATTGGCCCATACAACGTCGCCGTAATCAAAAATTGGTAGGATGAAAGAACGATACATTGTCTCTAAGGACTTACGGGACAATCGATATTTTAAAGATCTTAAGCAGTTAATCATTGGACTAACCTTCTTAAAGATCGCTTCCACATGAGACTTCCATGACCCTGTTGTCTGAAAATAGATCCCCAAGTGTTTATGTGAATCATCTTCCGTTAAAACTTTGTCGCCGAACATAAGGTCTTATAAGTAGGATTCTGCTTCAGACTAAAGTTCATTGACTTCGATTTTTCTGGGCTGAATTTTACAAGCCATTTGTCGGCCCATGCTTTTATTTTTCTTAGATCGGAGTTCAACGTTGCAGCAGATAATACCGGATCTTCTATAACAATATATATTGAAGTGTCGTCGGCGTAAAGACGAATGTTTGATTCAATATTCAAAACTAGGTCATTGATGTATATAAGGAACAACAAGGGGCCCAACACAGATCCTTGGGGGACACCCGCTTTTAATTCTGATAAAGTAGATTTACCATTGGTAATTGTAACAAACTGTTTTCTCTGAAACAAGTAACTTGCGAACCAGTGTAGTAACTTATGCCTTATACCAACAGCTTCTAATTTGGACAAAAGAGCCCTGTGCCACACCCTATCAAACGCCTTATTTATGTCAAAAAATACCGCTCGAACATCTTTTCGATTGTCCATTGCTTTGCCAATAAAGTCGTAAATATCAATTAATTGGTATACAGTGCAATCACCAGGAATGAATCCGGATTGAAAGGGGGTGATAATAGAGTCATCAAGTAAAAAGTTGTGTACGTACTTATAAACTGCCTTTTCAAATACCTTAAACATAGAACAAGTTAGTGAAATCGTTTTTATAAATTGGGATAACTTGAGCTATTTTCCATAGTTGAGGTACGCGGCCGGTGGCCAGTGATATGTTAAACAGCCTCGTAAGAGGGACAGCTAATTCAGCAGCAACTGATTTTAAAATACGATTATTAAAACCATCAGGGCCGTTCGATTTATTAACGTCGAGGCACAGCAGAAGATCCTTAACTTCACCAACACTTAGTTCGATGTTGTCAATGGAGTTAGGGTTAAATTCAGTATTAGGCACTTCTATGTTTTCCTCGTCCAAGACAGACTGATCAGTGAAATACTTATTAAAAGTCACAGCTATTTCATCCGGCTCGCTAGCTATTTTGTTGTCGTATTCGATTGGAGTTGTTTGCAATTTCGATTGGCCACTATCTCTAAAGTATGATTTTAACAATTTCCACCAAGTTTGAGAGTTCTTTGGGGATCCGCCTAGTTTATTGCCCAATTTATCACTGTAAGATTGCTTTGCCTCACGGATCATAGCGATTGTTTCATTTCTTATCTTTCTGAAATTTGCCCAGTCATCTGTGAGATTACTGTTCTTAGCTTTGCGATGACTTCTATCACGTAGTCTCATTTGTGTACGGAGTGTGCCAGTCATCCAAGGACAATCGGGTGGCCTGATTGTAACAGTTTTATTTGGAATATAGTTCCTAATAGTAGAGATTATATGATTAGAAAAGTTTTCTGCTATGGCGTCTATGTCGTCATTATCAAATATGTTGTCCGAATTCGATTGTGATAAACTTTCTTTCATGCCGGAAATATTCATTTTTTTCGTAATCCCAAATAGTACGTTTGTAACATCGATTTTTTGCGGCACGTGCTTTCAGATTAATAAATACACCATGATGATCACTACAGAAGGGTGGAATAACGCCAGACGAAGATACATAACTGGGGCATGACACAAACGCTAAGTCCAATAGGCTTTGTGAAGTAGCGGTGATACGCGTGGGGTCGGTTATCATTTGTCGAATGTCGTAAATTGTTTCTAAATATTTAATTTTTTCAGGGGTGTTAACGAGACAGTCGACATTAAAATCTCCCACAATGATACATTTATTACTTGGATCAGAACGAGCATTAGAAATCGATTCGTCAATAAGATCCCAGTAAAATGCACGTGCAGACGGTGGTCTGTAAAAGACCCCTATCAGTAAGTTTTGATTTTTACTCTTCACCACCAGCCATTTTGCTTCCAGACCGGGAATATCAAGATCGTCACGGTCCTTGCATATCATACTGTTTTAACATAGACCACTATTCCTCCGCCCCCATCTTCGTTGGTCCGATCTAATCGTATGGGTGGAAATTGATATCCCGGCATCTTAATTTTGTCGTTACTAACACTTGTCGTTAACTTACTCTCTGTAATGGCAATTACGTCATAAGTGGACAATTCAGCCTGTATTAAAGAGAGTTTATGACGCAGACACCAGACGTTTATATGAGCAACTGAGATATCGCATTGGTTTGTAGGACCAGGATTCAATTCGATGTCACCTGAGAGTAAAATATTGACAAGTAGCATTATGAGCAATCCCACGAAACCGTAGATGCATAAAATGTATGTAAAACGAGCTGGACATTGTTTGCTAACACCCTTGTCTATTGTTTTATCAGATATTGCGCAAGTCTCAAATGTCAACACACCTGATAAATACAGAGCAATTTTCAATCCTAATCGGCCGTAATTTAATATGAGCAGGATATTAAAGACTGTGTTTGCCCTTCACTTTTGTGACGAACGCGCCCAATCTCCACCGATAAGTAACTATATCAACCCCCATCGTCAAAACCAAAACAATCGTTTGGTGGGAGTGGACACGTTATATAAACACATGATTTGTTTTCAATAGCAGGAGAATTCATTAATTCTAAGTTTTCCAGTTGAACAAGAGAATTTACCAAATATTTCATAATTATCAGTCGCACAGTAAGAGCTTTACCAACAGATACAATTATTATACAGAACAATATGTACAAAATAAAAGAGACAATAATGCTTGGAAGGGAGCACATACTGTTTTAATTGGTGCTCCCAAAAACACGAACAACATGAAATGGACACAAAAATAGACTCGGAAAACCACTGTGAATAGAAAGAACGCGAAGTATGGCAAAAACCATTGATGCACAAGTGAAAACGATCTATACACAATAATTATAATTTATGCCAAAAAGTATGTATTCGCAACTGCCATATCCAGTATATTCATGAGATTGTATCATTTTAGCTTAAGACAGCTTAACAGGAAATTATATACCAAATTTTATCAATCCCAATATCATAGGCTGATCAGATTATATAAATGCTGACTCGATAAAAGTTAGAATTTGAACTGTTATAAACAGCCAAGCGTTAAACTGAAATGAGACGAAACAAACGTCGATATGTTTAGCTGTCCTTGAATGAACACAAGTGAAATGTACACAAGAAAATGACGGTCAGAGTGGAAGTTGAGCAGATCAGTGTTGTGAAACAGACATGGCTATTTTTAGCTGTACTCGGTGGAACTGGACGTCAAATGAAATGAACATGCGAACATAAAGTAAGTTTCACGGTGGTCAATGTACATGCGAACATAAATAAAGTAAGTTTCACGGTGGTCAATGTACACCCACTATACTAGGGGATTACTAATCCTGGGATAGGGGGAAGGGAATGGTTATAGCGAGGAATTTCTCTAGATCAGAAAGTGAGTTTACAATGTTTACACGATCAGACTTGTCCTTGATGAAAATATTCCCGTCGGAAGTCCACGTCCCTTGGATATTGTTTTCCTTGGCTAGTTGACGGGCTTCGTAAGCAAGTTTGCTACGTGATTTGGTCAAGTCCTCGTTTATGAATACCTTCTCCATATCCTTTTTGCCGCAAGATTTCAATTTTTTTCGACTTTGCATGAATCGGCGGCGAGCAGAGTAACTCGTGAATTTAACGATAATCTGCCTTTTACTCCCAGGCTTTGGGCGCCCCACGCGGTGGGAGCGGTCGATGTCTGCTGTGGAAAGCGTGATATCCAGCCCATTTTTAGCGATATCAAGCACGATTTGATCAGTGTTTTCATCGAGCGTTTCAGTAATTCCGCTAATTCGCAGCGAGTTTCGCCGACTGTACTGTTCAAGTTGGTCGGTTTTATCGAGAACTGCAGCAAGGTCAACTTTTATCTGATGATTTTCACGTTTCAGTGGCTTGACCTAGGACTGTAAAGCAGTTACCAGATCACGAAGTTCAGAAATTTCGGATTTCAAACGAGCATTTTCACCTCTGAGATTACTCACTTCTTCTTTTAGTGGTCTGACTTCGCATTGTATCAGAGACTCCGACTCCAACAATTGATATTCAGCCGTTGTCATGAGTATCCGTCATAGATTTATCAAAATGTCACTTCGAAATAATTCTATCTCCCTCGATTGACGCTGCTTCACGCTATGGTTTTTGTCTTCCAAGCATAACAAACACCAGTTTGGCCGGACTTCAACTGTCGGAAAACCACTTCTCTGACGTTCTTTGCCCTCGCAACAACTGTTACTTTGGTGTATGTATCGAAGATGTAATAGCTCCACCCATTCACTAACTTTACCATAATCCGTATTGCAATAGGGGTTGCCTTTACAAATGCTTGAGGATAGCTATTTCCTCTTTCCTGCAATCGAAACATGATAAGGCATGCCAGTTTATCATGGCTGCTGTTCATTCTGGCACAAGCCTGACCATACATTGCACAACACTTCTACCCACTTCCTTCTCCGTTCCCAGTAGTAATCAGATATTCGTCTCAGATCAAATAGTAAGTCGGATAGCAAGCGTCAGATCCGACATTCAATATTCAGGCGTCGTCTATACTATCTCATGCGTATGACAGCAGCAATTCCAAATGTGTATGAAAAAAAAATAATAATAAAAACGCAAGCTGGTTCGCTTCAGAATTGGTGAAAATTTCCATAGATGTCGATAAGATATGGTGATATTTTACATAATTCCTAATTCCTGACCATTGTTCTGATTCCAAATGAAGTTTTTTTCAAGGATATGTATCTCAGGCACGCTTAGATTTTGACTGTTCATTTGATACCATGATACTCAAACGGCCCCTAGCTCCGGAGTGATGGCTAAGAGTGTCCTGGGGTTGAGTGCTCCTTTTCATATTCGTTTCTATTGCAACTAAGGGAGAACAGTTATCTTCAAAGTGGCAAAGGATGTCCTAGCATTGTTAGAAGATAGGAGGATACACTTAGTTGATATGATGAGAAAATATCGAATTCCAAGTAGTTTCATTTTTCTTTGCATATCTGTTCCTCAGTGCATGAGAGAAAAATAGATGTATGAAGTTTTATCATATGGGATCCCATATGAAAAAAAAATTCTTTCGGACCCTATAGGATTCGAAAGTTGATCATTTAAGACTCTATAGGATTGATAAATGATTCCAAGAAATCATATTGGACCCAATAGGATTTTATGGAACAGGTGTATTCAAGAAGCGTTCCAGGATTTTTTTTTCATACAATTCAAAATTTGTTTCTTTATACATATTGCAGAGACTATATACAATACAGTCATGAAGAATCAACTGGAATACGTTCATTGATAAATGAAAGATCAATACTATTGTGGTACCTGGTGATGCATTGCCCCTGAAAATGTCGGTGAAACCATTAAAACAGTATCTGAACTACTCAGAGAAATGAGATATTGACAATAAAGGAGCCCATCTTGAAATCCAAAATAAACGTCGTTATTAGAATATCTCTGTTCCGCCCTCATCAGAAGCTTTATCCCTGGAAATGAGTATAGCCACTGGAAGTTCATAACGGTAATAAATGTTTCAAATGGCGGTCATCTTGAAATACAGGATAGCGGATGTTGCGAGATGTGCACGAAGCTACCATCTGAAGCATTGGTCCTTAAAAAGTGAATGTAGCCACTGGAATAATGTTGAGGATAAATTGACAAGAATTATGAACAATAAGGATAACTCACCAATGAGGTTAGGTTCCCGACCGGTACAATAGGGATAACTCACCAATGAGGTTCGGTTCCCGACAGGTACAATAAGGATAACTCACGAACGAGGTTTGGTACACGACGGATACAATAAGGATAACTCACCAATGCAGTTTGGTTCATGACCGATAAGGATAACTCACCAATGAGGTTTGGTTCCAAAAATCATCAAAATACGCAAAGCAATGCGTTTGTGCAGATTCCATCTTTCTACACCCGCCGCTATGCAAAATATCCCCAAAACTATAAAAGATGGATCCTGGAGAAAAATAGTTAAGAAGGACATACAGGAATTCATCACTATATAGCTTAGACAAAGTTTGTGCGTGTACGATTTCCTGGACTGAACTATGATAGGTATATCGAATTGCAATAGGCCTACATATTGGAACAGGTGGGGCGAATACTATGACTGTTTGAATTTGATTAAATCTAGCTCGAATTTCTAAACGATTCATTACGTGTGATAAATTGATCGAATAAATTGACCGGGTATCATTACAATAGGCCCAATCAAACGTATTTTAATCTGTATTAATGTGTATTTATATTAAGTTCATTATACATTCTACCGGACTTGTTAATTGCCAGGTACCTTAATGTACTGCTCAGTGACGTCTTTGATGGACAGTAGGCCTAGTATGGGAAACAAGAACACTGGAAGAAGGGAAGTCACAGCGATCGGAAAAACCTCGAATATCCAAAACACAGCCATCATTGCAGTTGCGTACGCGCATTTTCCAGCCTATGGAAAAGTAAAATTCATTTCGGTAAGATATCTTTGCAACCTATAGTATTCACGTTGAGACTTTAAATAATCTTTTCTCAAAGGAAATGTTCAAACACAGATTCCTCAGGTATGAAACTTGCTTGGAAAAAATACGAACAAATATATATTTCTTTTTTTCGTCGCAAACCTGCGGATTATACTGAAGCTTCAAGGAGCCATGATGATTTTTTTGAATGACGATATAGCCGGAATATCGAGTTACCAAATCGAAATTTGGAGATACAAAATAGAAATTTCGAGTTACTAAGTCGAAATTTCGATAAGTTAATTTGAATTTAAGAGATACTAATTCGAAAATTTTGAGATACTAATTCGGAATTTCGAGATACTAAGTCGAAATTTCGAGATACCATATCGACATTTCGATATACCATATCGACATTTCGAGATACTAAGTAGAAATTTCGAGTTACTAAGTCGACATTTCGAGAAACTAAGTCGATATTTCGAGCTAAGTCCAAATTCCGAGATACTACATGTATGTCGAAAATTCGAGATATCAATAATACTTGACTTAATAATTCGAAATTTCGACTTAATGATTCGAATTTTGAGTTGGAATTTCGACAGTTCGACTTCGTACCTCGAGTTGGTATCTCAAAATTTCGACTTAGTATCTCATTGCAACTTGAAATTTCGACAAAGCCTACTGTCTCGAAATTTCAACTTACTATCTCGACATTTTGCATCATAGCCCCAAGATGCTTCCGTAGGATTACGTGGTACAGCGAACTTTTTTTATCTAATTATTACACGTACTTTCATATTTGAACCCTAATTTGGAGACAGAGATGTATACGTCACGGCGTACCAGAAATCATAAAGCTTTATATCTAACACTTTTTCATCAGACTACATGTACATACTTTTGTGAAAATGTCAGCAGAAGACAAAACAAAACCAAGGGTGGTCGATCTCGGCTTGTTGAAGGAAGATTTAATAATCAGTTAGAAAATGTAACAGAAAAGGGGTCGACGATCACGCTCCAACACCGCCTGAGGACCATACACAATGTATTTTTGGCATCACCCGGTTACTTTATTGTTCATGTCAGAAATCTAAATTCTATTCATTTTGATTTGGTGTACTAGTCTTATTATTAAAGTGGAGACTTTGATATGGATTTAAGTTTTATGATACGGTATATATATTGGACGAGTAGGCCGACAATTGATAGCGTGAATATGGTACCGGTGTAAGAGAAACGGTGGTCCCCAGATATAAATGTCCGCTTGCTATGATTTCTCCCAGCCCGGACATTGAAATCTGAAAAGGGTCAGTTGGATATCCGAGTCCGCCCTAGGTAAAGATCCGGGGACCATAGTTTCTTTCACAGATAATAGTATGGAATTATATCGGCAGTAAATGGAACACTGATACTCACATCGCCATCTATTGAATACATCACCGGTAAGAGAAGTACAGGCACCAGAATTGTGAATATCAAACTTCGCATCTCCCATGTCTGCTTTACCACAAATCCAGGCCTACATTTCATCTTGAAAGTTCTTAGATGCTGTAGTTTCCCAAAAGCTGTCTGGGTTTAGGAGTCTCTATATACATTGCTGTTCGTTTACATCAGCTCGTCTTGCATCGATGATGTCACAGTACCTTGCATTACCGATTCAATAAAATACAAAGAGTACAGATTGACTAATAATGATGTACTAGTACAACTACATGTATGGTACACCGAAAATCACTAACAAACTTTGTCTCTTTCTATAAATAGTGAAAATGCATATGTACCCAGGTAAATCGTTTAGTTTGTACACTTTTGTTTGAAGTAGCGAGAAAAGACTGCCGAGTCACGGTGGCCCAGCAGCACGATTTTTGGCACTCAGTGACACGATTTGTATTGTTGACATGTTGACCGAGAGCTTCACTAGACCTCAATGGTAAACGCGCGGGGTATTTCACCTAAATGCACTATAACAAGGTGATAGGAAATCACGCTGGTTTGTCAGTCATACGTATTTGACGACCAGCGTAATACTATCCTGTAGATTCATATGGTTGCTTTTTAGTCACCACCAGACGTCGTCAATTTTTCTCACCTATTGCATATCGCTCCATTATCGCTGAAGACCACTTATCTTCAGTTGACGTCTTCTACGGAGGGTGATAATGAATACCCAAACATCTATGGTACACACCTAATTTCCTCGCCTGTGAAACACTTGTGTACAGGAGCGGTATGGTACCATACCGACGGTGACGTGGCGGTACCACAGCGGTCCGTCGATGGTTGTGTGTCCGCTCCGGTACCGTTATGGTGACGACGTAGTCACGGTACCATACCGCTCTGGACACAATGTTTTCATCGTCGGGGAACTTACGTGTTGAATTCCTCTTTGGTATGTGTTTAATATATCTTAAGGTGGTGTCAATGAACATCATGCATATGTTGTCATTTAACGTCCTCTGTGGAAGGTGTGAATAAACATAATGCCACACTGCAAAGTACCATTGAATCTGTTGAAGCTGATGAGAACCACAATACCCATTTCAAAGTAAATGAACATCATTGAGTGGTATCCTGAATCCTCTAACCCTAGCATGCCCAGCTCCCTATCAGATTTTCTCCCCTATCTCCGGAATAACAAAAAAATTAAAGCTTATCCTCCGCGACTTTTTAATCTATGATATCGGGGTCTAGCCTATTTGTATAATCCCCGAGAAGAGGATCATGAGTAAATGAAAGATGGCGACCATGTGGAGTAACAGAAGAGTTATGTTTTCGTCATTTTTCTCAAAATTCCTAATTTTATTTGAGGAAACTTGGGCAAAGTTTATTTTATTTCACATGAGACTATTATTAAGTAATTTGCATGAGTTCATGCAAAGAAAACACATAAATAAATAATTCGAAAAATCTTACCGAAAAATCGGCCAAAAATGCCTGTTTTTAAGATGACGTCACGCGGCCATCTTTTACATTTCCTGGTAGAGCTTGACACAAGAGTATAGTGTGGTAAGTCCCCACCATCACCTCGCCACGCATTCTCGTCTCACGTTCTCGCATTTTCGTTTTATGAACCTATTGTTTGGATAGGTCGAGAACGCAAGTGACCGATATCGTCATTAGAAGCCGCGAAGGAACAGTTAATTGATTATGTTGAGAATATTGATGAGGCTGGATAATTTATTAACTAAGCTGTGACAAATTCTTCAACATTATTGGCTGATATATCGACCCCACTATGCAAAATACAATATATCATTCATATTGGCAAATCTAAGTTCACAGACTGTATAAATTAATCGGCCGAATGGTTTGATGACACTTCCAAATTAAAAAAAGTGAATATATTCAAAGACTGAAAGATTATAACAAATATCACACGGAATTGGGTAGAGTATTACCATGTCAAAGAAAAAAAGTATGTAAATCAACATGAATAGAATACAAAGAGAAAATTCAACAGAGCAGAGCGTAGAGAATTAAGTAAATATCCACGTCAATTTTGGAAATACATAAATGAAAAAAGAGACCCACAAGCTGCAGTGTAGTGATATTGCACCAAAAGAACATTTTTAAATCGGTTTTTGAAAATGCAAACAGCGAGAAATGATATTGGAATCCCAAATGAGAGTTACTCAGCAGTTGATGAACTAGATGTACCAATTATAGTAGATGAAATTCATTCTGTCACATCTAATCTGAATAATGTTAATGATTTGATTTTGAAAGAATTTTTCAAGGAAGGATCAAATATGTTACGCCAATGCTGATAAAGTTATTCAATAAAATATTTGAAATTGGCGAATTCCCATCACGTTGGACAGAAGGTCTAAAACTGCCAATTTACAAAAAATGGGGTGTTGTGCATGCGAATAATAAGACGCAAATGAACTATCTATATTCCTGCTACTATATGCTGACGATTTAGTACTAGTTTCAGAAAGCATTGAAGGTTTGCAACAGCCTTCAAATACACTCTCAAATTATAGTAAGGTTTGGGGTTCTTAAAGTTAATGTGGAAAAAAAGAATGATATTTGCATGAAGATTATGGTATTTCGTAAGGGTGGAAAACTTAAGATTGGTGAGAAATGGAGCTCACTATTGAAATAGTTAATTCTTTCACATATGTTGGACTAGTATTAAAAGATGTGTTCCATTTCTGAGAAAATTCAAGATGGCGGCCAAACCACGTGACCTAGGTTAACAATTTTCACATATTCGTGATCGCCCTATCATATAGCATATATTCCGTTACTTTCCCCGTCCGAATCCGGTACTTGAAAATCCCACCAATTTGATTGGTCGATGGCGGCCATTTTGATTTCCACAGCAACCTCTCTAAATTTATTCGACTTCTAAATTCTCTGGACCTCGATCCATCGATCATGTGTACCAAGTTTCACGTCAATCGGTTCAGCGGTTCAGGAGAAGAAGAACTTCAAAGGTTTGGAGTTAAATCCAAGAGGCCGCCGAAACTTTTGCCCAATCAGGATCATTAGGGGATATACATGAGTATATCATGTGTGAGTATATATCTGGCCCAATCACTATGTGAAGTTTCAACTGCGTCGGTGTATCGGTGTTGACTGTACGAATGGTACAAAATCCAGCGGAAGAAAAAGAATAATAATACCTATAACAATAGGTGACCAGCCATACTGGCCTGACCCCCTAAATATGTTTACTCCTAACGCCGCTGTATATATGTTGAACTATTCCATATGCCACTTCGAGTAAACTGATTAATTCGCATTATTAAATATTGGCTAAGAGTTATTCAGTCCAGTATACTGTATTTCATTGAATGTATACATGCATTCAAAAGAACTATCTGAAAGCGTTGTTAAAAATTTGGTTACTCTTATTAGAAACCTAGAGTCTACTTAAGGGTATGGTGAAGTTTTTCGATTTTCACAATCAGTAAATTCTTCTTGCAAAAATTTAAAATGAAAGCAAGAGATATATATTTAGCAGAATGGCAGGAGTCACTGCAATCACCTACATTATTATTATATACAAATACGTAAAAGAACAGTCTTGTTTCGAAGATTATTCATTAAAAGTAACCAACATTTATCATAGAACCGCACAAGTGAGACTTCGCACGTTATCTCGTAATTTGAAAATTGAAACCGGCCGTCGGCATGGAAGTGCCAGATTCGACACAATATTTAGAATTTGTGAGAAATGCATGAATGGCGATGCTGAGAGAGCGCGAGAATGCCAGAGTGCGATATTTAACCGTTTCTCGCATTTTAGCTCTCGCGCATGCTGACGTTTTACACAGAGCGAGAATGCCAGGTCGAAAACGCGAGAACGTCAGATTGATCTCATGTTCTCTCCTCGCATTATTGCATTCTAGTCTTATGTTCTCGCATTCTGGCGTTATGAACCTATTGTATTGATAGGTCGAGGACAAGAGTGGCCGATATCGTTTTCCATAGCCGCTCCCACATATTTGGGCTCTGTCAAGTGAAGCCTTTAATTGTGCAATCCATACAGAATATGTTAACCCTGCAAGACATGAACTTTTTAGACGTATACCCAGTCCAAAGCTTGGGGTGTGTGGGGATATTTGGTATGGAGTGAAACTTCCAAATACATATTTAAGGATCCAATCTAGGTAAACCAAGATGGTAAATCGGGGAATACCATCTAGACGTAACCCTATGAAAACTTCGTGTGAAATTTTCGCCGATATTCTACGAGATCCCCTAAGCCAATCACGACAATTCTGCCTTTTCTCTCTGATAATGATTGGCGGTAATTAGTTCACGGAGATTAACATCTTCGCGCGGCACAATCTTTTGATATTTCCTACACCCTAACAGAGCCAGACTTTTCGGCGCTAGTAAACCCTTTGGTCTTTACGGTTTACCACGCACACTATCTGGAAGTGATGGCATATTTGGATACTGTTTCCCTAAAATGTTTATATATTAGTCCACATGACACCGTGTGTAATTACTGTGGGCGTGATTTTGAAATTGTTTCCCCAAGCTTGCCACCTGATTGGCTAACAAATGTAGTTTCAAATTCGCACGGTATTTATATAGGACTGAAGTCAGATATAATATTCCGTGATATTATATCTGAGTATACTGAGATTGTTAAGGATCATGCTTAGAAACTGTAAAAAATAAAAACCAAGATGGCTGCTATGATGACGTGACGGCATATTCTAAAAATGCGTTTTATTGATGATTCCCTGGCAGAATTTCTTATTTATATATATTCTCCAGAAAGACCACACATTAAATTAGGAAATAAACATCTGATGTGGCATAAAATAATCTGGTGTCCTTTTATGCGAAAAAGGCGAAAATTATGGAAAAAAAACCCAAAAACACGAAAACGCGAACGAAATGATACAGCCTCAAATCATCACGGGCTACCCTAATGCATAAAGTTACCTGATGTTATTAATACATTTTTTTGTTGTTTCAAATTCATAATTTCGCGGTAATATGAAGGCATATGAATTCAAATCCACGCGCCTTGAGACCTTGATATGAGCACGTGTGTTTGTTTATCTATGGCCTGATCACTCCCATGCAGCGTCTGTATCCGTGCAGTAGTTCAAACTTTCAGACCAGTCTCCTGTCCTTCTTAAGGGTATCGTGAATAAAGTTTCGGCATGACGATACTTAACGTTACAAGGAAAATATCCATGTCAAAATCGTGACTATTAACATTTTCGCATTTTAACCGTTTCGGAGCCCCTGTGAATGGAAACACAATGTCCTCTCCCAAGTTACTCTTGGTTTTCAGGATGGCTTGGAGCGTGGGATCGCTCTTCACTCTATCAATTGGTCAATCTCAGCAACCCAGTATTGTTGTACACTATGATACCTTTAATAGAACAATAAACACAGCACATCTGGACCAAATATGGCCCACATTTCCCCAGAGAAATCACATACGCATCCGAAAATACCCTCCTTATACTAGTTCTCGAGTGCGCATGCGCGTATCACTGAACCTACGACGCAAATAACAATCTGAACGTCCGTTCAGCACCACATGCCACTAGTCACCAATTTTGGCTTGTGTTTCTTCCTACATGTGTATATATGTATTCCCAAGTGCCCGCCCAATCCGATCATATCTGGGCTTTCTCTAACACTCGCCGAGTGTCACTTTGCACAGTGGACCCAATATATGGCTGTCAGGAATGCCTTGAATTAGGCAAGTAATCAATTAAATAATAAGATGGGTTGTCACGGCACTGGTGGTAAATGCACAAGTCAAAGAGTATTTTGCAGAAATAAAATATATCCATTTTAATACATGAAAATACATATACCCACTTTACACCCAAGGTCAAACCCCACATACATGCACCCATTCCAGCCTTAGCTGTGCTTTCTCTACTACTAATGACTTCTCAGATGACGTCATGTAGTCATGTAACTTCTGCTCGATGGTCCACCAGGAGGTCCAAAGTCAATCCACCACACTTCCATCCCATTCTCACAATGAACAATCACAATCACAGCTATAAGGTCAGTTGCACACAAAAAATCGCCTCGGAAGTTTTCAAGGAATAACAATAGTAATCAATACTGGAAATGGGTAACTGGTCTGCTATGAAAGAAACTAGGTTGTGTAAAACGGTCACATTTATAAAATAACCTCTTCCAATGCGAATAATTATTTTGATTATGGAGGCCGGACATATTCTTGGTAACGGTGGCGGACTGGCTTAAAGATTTGACGCTTCTACCATGTTTTGTATTACTGGTTGTTAACCATGGAACAAGATATATCTTGAGTTGAATAAAATCGTTTTGTAGAACAATAATATATTGAAGCCTGAAAATCATAAGTAAATCTTATTTCTCATATTTCGATCTTTAAAAAGCCATTTGGAAGCTTTCAGCAGACATAGCCATGTTAATGGTCGACCAAGTCGATATTATGTACATTACGATGATAAGAGCCGTCATGGGGACAATTAACGTCGCATTGCAATATTATGCAATAAGGCTTTCTGTTTTAAGGCTTTTGTTCTGACTGAGAACATTTCACTGAAAGGCGCCCGCCCGCTAGCCACCCATCGTTCTCCCGTCTACAGGTGAAATAACTGACGTTTACATAATCAACCCTAATCTCTCTGAAATCACGATACCACATTTCTCTGAAAGCAAATCTGATGCGCAACACATTTGGTTCTTTCGATTGAACACCGCTGGAGAGGCTAATGTCCTTGGATATAAAGGTCATCTGTCTCAAACGTAGTCTGATATAATATACGCTCTCCCACCTTGGTTCTTTACAATGGACAGTGTGGAAAATATCCCATGTTATGGTGAATGAACAGATAGAATTATAGCATTTCTGTTCAGTTACTGAAATATTCCGGTTCAGTTACTGAAATATTTATAACAAAGGTTTCAGATGTCTGTAAGTCTGTAAATAACAGTCCTCCACGAGGAAATAATAATGGCAATATCGAACCCACCAACACTGCAGCAGAATTTATAGTACGTACACTAAAATATTGCTACACGAATTTCCAAGTTTATGGGCTTGCATCCAATTTACATTCAATGGTTAGATGTCGATTGTAGCATTTTGAAAACTGTCTATATCTGTTACTGTACATGTTAATAATAATAATATTAGGCTGATTTATACTCGATTTACAAACTTACAGGTCGAGACCGATCTGACAGAGAGTCGAGTTATATTAATATATACAGATAGAAGATAAAATTCAAAAGTCTATCCCAACCATATCTGACTTGGGCTTTTTGAGACCTGTCCATCCCTGGGACGGGGGTGTCACCCCCCCCGCCCCCCCCCAACACTAAACATTTTTTCTTACCTATACCCCTTGAGTCAGAGGAATGTAATTTTCAAAAGGTATTTTTGGGGTCAATTTTTTTATTTATGTAATTTATGTAAAACTGCGTGATATATTAGTAAATATTGATCTGATGCGAGATAAATTAGTTTTGTTCACTTTTTCCTCGTGGAAAAGGAGTAATTTTGAAGAAAAATAACGAAAATATAACTTTTCTGGGACCCCACATGGCCGTCATTTTGAATTTACCCATGGTCCTGTGCTCTAGGGGTTACTTACGCAAATAGGCTCAAAGTGACCCCAATATGATAGACTACAAATCAAATCACGGAGTATCAGCTCTCAATTTATTGTCGTTCCCGATATAGCGCAGAAAGTTTGGTGGTGGTGAGGTGGGGGGGGGATGTCATAACCCAGGCCTGGGAGGATTAACCCCGGCTTTGTACCCAGGCCTGGGAGGATTAACCCCGGCTTTGTATTCCTGGTTGATTCTTGATGCACAGAGAAGACTATACATCTAAAAGAGAAAAACAATTCTCTCTAAAACCGAAAAGGTTCTGTTTATCATTGACTGAACTCGAACGGAAATCCAGCTACCCTGAAGGTCTTTTCCGTTTCATCATTTAAATGTCAAATATGCAGTTTGCATACACTCTCTGTATACATCAATAGTTTGACGCCGAGTGTAGATAGAAACCCGCAAATCTGCATTCTCGATCCCCCAGAGGCACGCACATGCAGTTTACCGGAGAACTAGCGTCTATAGTAGGCATCGCTGTAAATGCAAATCTGTAACTGAGTAAAGAACAACATCGATATCCTATGCTTCACAATGAAAACGCCTTTTGACAACATAAAATCTTTATATGTGCAACGGCTTAAGATGCAGTTTGCCGTTGTTATGAATGAGGTGCTTTGAAAACAAAAAACAAAAAAAGAAGTCATCAGTCACAGAAAACTATATAGCGCTGAAAGTTGTCAAAAAGACCCGGTAATATATTCCTACGAAGTAGGCTACAGATCGCAAATTGTCCGGTAATGAGTGAGTCAGTCAGTCAGTCCATCCGAATCCTTTCGTCGGCAAAATAAGGAGAACCATTGACATTAGAACCTTGATTTTTGGCAAGAACGTGCATTAGGGCATTGTTACCAGCAAGTTCTGAGCTGACCGAATTCTGATGAAAATTTGATTTATAATTATTTTTTTATTATTCATTGATAGCTCAGCGAGTGCACTGTCATGCCCATTGGGAACCCTTGGCTGTATGTTCCACTGTATATATAACACAGTACAAAACGTGATGGGATAATGAAATAGGAAATGCTAATTTTCCATCATTTGTTAGTGCATTTATCTACACTGCTATTACCAACTTGCCATTCTTAATACACACAATTCAGTATATTGTTATAGATATACGTAAACTGTGGCCTTTAACGGGTTACGTGTATCCTATTTCACATCCAAACATTTCATCACAGACCAAATTAGGCTTCAAATTTAGGTCAAATTGCCACTGGTGGTCAAATATCTTACATCCACCAATTGAGTCAGCCTGGTGCAATAACCCAGCAGAACAAAGAAAGATGTAGTATGTTCCTTCAGATAAGCCTGTGAGCAACAATGATAAAAGTTTACTGAGGGTGAAACAAAGCCATCCTGCAAGCCACCCAAAGAATGTATCAGCTTGTGTTGGGACATTTTGTTGGTATCATGTAAGTTGTTTAGTAGTTTACTCATTCAAATCTCCATACCATATTTTCTGTTATTCTTTACTGGTTTTAATTGTTTAAGTTTTACTGGGTTTCAACTGCTACAGATAGTAACATAGTACTGATACTGTAGAAATGGGTAGTGTGAATTTAATTATTCCATGTTGAGTACAATTTGTTCACATGAATGGTGGAATGTCTGGATGAAAGTGTGTTATACATGTACATAGCTCAAGCATGTCAGGTTTGAGGAACAATCATGGTTGCAATTAAGATATAATCAAAGAAATTTCGTGACAATTATTGAATCTAAGTAGGCCCCTACCTAACAAAATTAAAAATAAAAAGGGCGTTCCTGTCGTAAATTGTTTTCTTTTGAGAGAGAATGGTATTTTCTGAGTTAAGAATTTCCTGTATAGAGATAGGTTGTTCAAGGAGGCTTTGTTTTTGCCGCTGTTGTGTGCATCAAGTGTATGGAAACATGATATATGCACCCAGAGCCCTGATCTACAGCTGTATAAAACTCAACATCTGGCATTGACGGCATGTTTAAAGGGTCTTAATTTATTTTCTTTGGGTAGAATTTAACTACATGTAGATAAAGTAACTTTGATCATGATGTGAAAATATGAGCACATACTTTGAGGTTTTTTTGTACCTCTTGAATATTGACTATATTCACACTGGGATATAATTTAAACAAAAAATTACATGTGTAAACAAAATATGTCTAAATTTTTCTTGTCATTTCAAATCTTGATCCATTTTGATTCCTTGATTAGGGATACAGAATCACTGCCACGGAGTGTGTTGGTGTGTCACAGCAATGCAATTCCGATTCACACAACGTAGCTGAGGTGGTTTAATGTTTATCAATGAAGAAAATCACCGATCAACCGTCATAGAATATAATGTGAAACAAGAAAACCGGAATAGTACATTCATCAGATTGCCGATATCCAAAATGTGTTGTCTCATATATCTAGATAACAACGTGATGTAGATACGCTATTTATTCGTCTTTGTACCGGTTATGCTCAGGAGAATGACATAGAATCATTATTATCTTGTGCAGAGAAGGTGTTGGTCTTGAGTTGAATTACCGTAAACTACATAAATGCTACCTTTCTACTATAGTACTATATATGAAAATTTGTTGTATTGTTGGGAAAATAATGTGATTCAAAAAGTTGTTTTGATCCTGGACAAGGGCACTGAAAACCATTAAAGAGATGTAAATGTATTTTCACACGTAAAGCTTGAAATCTACTGAACTTTTTATTATTCAATCTGTTTCCTTTAGTTAAAAAATTGTAAAATTAAACCTGCGATCGTTATTTATTTTTGGAATGAAGGCGCATTAGGAGACTGTTACCAACATGTTCTGAGCTGACCTACTTTTGATGAAAATTGCTGGTGATTTTTGATGAAAATCACTGGCGATTCTGACTTGGGCGGTGCCCATCTTAATATAGGCAGGATTTCAACTGGGGGTGGGGATTTCCAAGAGTTCAGTCCGCGTTCGAGTCCTAATGCCTACTCTACTTCGTAGGTCCTGTGACGTTAGTCACACTGCTCATGTATATATAAAGTCAATACAAATTCGTAGACATATATACATGTATATTTAGTCTTGTCAATTTAGCGATTTAATGGGATCTTTGCCATTTGTTCCCCAACGAGAAGATCCATTGTTTGTGTGTCTATTGTTACTCCTCGAGCACCCCAACAATGCCAAATAGCGACCTGAGACAGAGACAGAATACCACTCCCATTCTAAACGGTCTGAGGAACAACTGAAACCAGTTAATCTTCTTCGACGTATCCGGTTTAGGAATTCCTGTCCACCCACCCCCGCCCCACCCTCCCTCCCTCCAATGACATGTCGCTTCCAGTGGCCAATCAAACAGCCGGAAATTATGATCAACGGTTGTTTGCAAAGTTGATTGACATAACTGGTTTTCTGGTGGATGGTTTAAAAAGTAGGACATCGGCGAGTAAGGTCACTTCTCCAGAACACAGACAATATCTCCATTCATCTTTTAGTCTCGGTAGCAACTTTGTGCAGACAAAATGGTAAGTTCCACCATCGAGGTAAAGTACCATAGTGTTTCGCTTTGCTTACCAAAATGAACATATCTTCCTATTGTATAATTATATATGTTATCAGAACTGGAGAGTTATATGCCAATGTTTCTGTCTTTCAGGCAACTCAGGAAATCGTCAACAGAACCTCTGAAGCAGTTTTTGTACAGTAAGTAAAGTGTAATAGTGATTCAGATGTTTACACCCCTTTCCTAGACAATTCTGGTGTGAAAGCTTGTTTGTCATTTAATCGCACAGACAATCCCGTATATACATCTAACCATTTACCAAAGAAAAGTTGGATAACCCATTAGATAATTCGCCCATTTCATCAGTCGCTTTACCTGGCTAGTTATCGAGGTAGATACTGGCCAAATGCGTATAAAATAATAATATAATTTTAAAATAATCTCTTATGTAATTATCCCACACATTCGTCATTATAACCAATGTTTGTATTAGAAATTGTTATTCATAAAATAGTATAGTGCTAGACTTCTAGATGCATGCTAAAGAAATGTTTCTGTTCGTTCTCCCAGGTTGTTTGAATGTATTCGATTCAAGAGCAAAGGAAAATATCCCAAACTGGATGATAGACAGAAGAACCAGATTCGTTCAGTATGGGCTACTTACGTAAAGGGAGACCCAACAGAGACTGGTATTCAACTCTTCATGAGGTAAGCACTAGTTTTTTTTTTGGTGAAATATATTTAATTATCCGCATACAGATAACCGATTATTTTACAAATTCGAGGGAAGGGCCCTGAAGAGAATACAAAAAATAATCATTCATCCAACTTACTTCCTTAGCTTAATTTAACCAAGACATTTTAGGAGTATGCGGAAGATACCGCAATCCTAAATAGGTTTAAAAATGATCTACATGTATATTACATAAAGAATTATCAGGCACCTCTAAATTAAGAGTTTTGTTCACGAGAAATTGACAAATGAAATGTACATGAACAAAAACAATGAACATTGAACAATTAATAGTACAATAAATAACACGGCACGAACATTTGACATTTGGGTATCTAATAGATTTCCTGTGTAATGCCAGCACAAAACCAGCATTGAGCAGCGCTAGAAACCCACGTTAGAAAGCACTATAGTCTGTCCATTTTAATTAGTCGTCTACTTTGGAGCTTGTCAATAATCAGTAGTAAACTCTGCATAACTTTTCTTTTTTGCACCGTGTAGAACAAACAGAGCTCTACAAAATGACTACCATTTCTCCGTGATATCGATAATAAATCACGCTTGAAATAACTTTGCAGTGCAGTACAGTACAGTTGTTTGATGTACCTGAACTCAATTACATAGGGACACGTCATAATGTATTCGCGTTGTCTAGCACAAAGGTCAACAATGCCGTGTACGGTCATAGAGGTGTGTGCGGTTTATCATTCGACCATTTCACTGGGCATGGGATATGAGTGACACTCCCATGGACCGCCTGTTATTACTGTATTGGGTATCAATGACCCTTGTGCCAGTGAGCATGAATATATTATGACGTCTCCCTATGTAATTGAGACCCGGTAAACAAACAACTGTACGGGAGTTTTATATGGAGACAATTAAAAAGTTAGTTCAAGCGTGATATGTTATCGATATCGCAGAGAAATGGTAGTAATTTTGTAGAGTTTAGATTGTTTTATACACTGCAAAAAAGAAAATTGTTGCAGGGTTAACTACTGATTTTTGACAAGCTCCAAAGTTGACGACTAATTAAAATGGACAGATATTGGTTTGTGTTATTTGATTCTGGTCCATGCTATTCGAACCGTAACAGCAAAGGCGGCGGATAGAAAGGGCTGGTGGCTCATTTGATCCAAATACATCCAGATACATGTATAGGAAATAGGCTGACACGCATGGATGCTATTTGAGTAGAAAGCATGAGCGTATTGCTCCGAAAACATTTATTGGCATATTTCCACTGTGTAATCAGGAATCCATCGCATTTTGAATTTACCAATGGCCCTTTGCCTTGCGGGGTTATACAATTAGGCTTTAAAAATTACCCTTGAGATAATATTCCGGAAGGAATATCTGGATATCTTCCAGGCTAGATGACCACATCTCTTTTCTCCAGGGATACAGCGGGAATTACCCTGTGGGGAGGGGTGTTTCGGGGGGTCTCAATCTGATTCAAGAAGGCAACAGTATTATACGCGATTAATATTAACCATCTACTCACACCATGATATACCATGCTAATGAGAGTAAGAACACCTAATATACACACGAGTCAAAAATACCAGAGCCGAGAGCAGGTCAGGTCACATATATATAATACCTTTTGTTGGTTTACTCACATGGTATCTAGTCCAAAATGTTTTTATTGTTCGTTAATTTGACACAGCAGTTCCAGTCAGTCGCCTTTGGTGCTCTTTTTTAATACCGAATATCTGATTTATCTAATGTTCCCACCCCTTGTCAGTCTTTGGCGATATTTTTCCATTGGCCTGAAGTATGTAGCCGAGAAGGTGATGAGTTAGAGCCATCATCCCTTTCTATGATCACCTTTAAAAATGGTAGCCATCACATCTGAATGCGATGTGCAATAATTGTAAATTTAGGCCATTTAAAGGTGATGGCTCTAACTCATCAAGTTTGAGAGGTGAGGGCCAGGCCTGACTTAATTGCTGTTGATGTTAAACAGAACAAAAACCGATTTACTACAATTTTAAATTTTCTATCATGCCAGGAAGCCTATAACATTACAAGATGCTCGACATCATTAGGAATGAGTTAAAGACGGAAGATGAGTTTCAGGCAGAATATTAAAAGCAAAAGTCGATTTGAAAAAATTCGTATAGGTCCTATTTATTATTTTAAAAATTTGTTTAAAGTGTATTTGTTCATCTCCCGTTAAAGATGTAATCAGCCTCAAATCTGGGTTGATGTCGATGCCTCTCAAACTCAGCGAAAGTGTCATATGTTACAACAGGTACAAAATGAAACACATTTGACCACAAAAAACTAAACTTGTTTCTACCATTCACGAGAAAATAGGAGTTGATCTTTAAAAATAAACTGCATGGCATGCCGTTTATTTTTCCACGGCCGTGTAAACAAGCGTATACACGTATGGTGCATTCTACCAACGTATGCTATGCGACATCATCGAACCGTAGACACGAGTCATGACGTTATCCCTTGGCTGCAGCTGTGCAGCATTCAAATTCGAGAGCGTCGCCACGTCACTCATACATCACGCAGTGACGTCATTTTCTCCCCGCGCACAACACACACTCAATGGCGAGACAGAAAAGCCGTCGAAGCGGGCAGAGTTACAAATTTCTCTGACAAGATATTCTTGCATTCGTTGTGTATGACGATCCCACTATCATCAAATATAATACATATGATGCTTTGGTAATCTTCCCTGCTGAAAAAACGCACAGGGGAGAGTTTACAAAATCCATCCATTTTGAGGCTGATTACATCTTTAACTATTTTACCGGTCAGGTAAATGTGGCCCATATATGTCCATGTACTGTATATCAAGAAATATTTCTACTTTACAGGCTGTTCGATTTGTACCCAGAAACTAAAGAAAAGTTCGACTTCGCTCGTGGAACAGCAGCCGGACAGTTCCAGAACAACTCTCGCGTGATCTTCCACGTGACCAGAGTGATCAAGTACCTTGGAATGGTTGTCGACAACATGGACAACTTGGAAGAGGTCGTCCCAATTCTCAAGCAGCTTGGCGGTCGTCATGGCACCCATGGTTACAACATTCCCGGAAAATATTTTCCCGTGAGTTAATTACAACCCAAGTCTCGCACGCTTCTTTAGCTATCAAAATGTTAACTCAGGTATTGCGTACATCTCGAACAAATGACCGATCTGTTTTGGCCCAAAAGGTTGAGCACAGCTTTTTCGAACAATTAAGTAGATGGCAATTTAAATCGGGTTGCGAGTAATGAACTGAACTCAATGAAGGAAAAATATCTTTGATGTTGTGGCAGCTGATGACCACTGCCATAACAACATTCAGGATGCTCGCCTATCGACATCTAAATCGGCTATCAACATGATGTAAACAACCCCAGGAAAAGGCGGTTACTGCATGTCTACCTATTGTACTCATATTCCTGGACAAACTTCCGGGGTGAACTTTTTCTCGTCCCAACCTTTCGCCTCACGTTGCTTTTGGCCCATAAATGTAAATTTATCATGAAGTTAGTGATTTGGATATTTCTCAAAAGTTTTCTCAAGATATGATATGCAAGGTCATAACTTAAGCTTTGCCAAGTTTAATCTAACCTATTCACAGCGTGACAACTACGTTCACTTTTTATACGCACCTGATAGGCTGATTTCTTACCCATCGGTCAAATGTGGCCCTGGGGTATTGTCGTCCCTATGTACGTCCGTCTGTTTCCTATTTCTCGTTACCACCTTATCTCAAGAATCATTATGGCTAGGAGTACCAAACTTACATCACAGATACATATGGTCACGGAAGTCTATTGCAAATCAGCGAGATTGACCCATATGTATATTTTCCCATGTCACCGGGATAAACTGTGTCAATGTATCATTGTTAACACCCTATCCCAAGAATGACAATGCATAGGAAGACCAAACTTGCTTTGCAAATGTAATCTATTAAAAATCAGTGATAATGATCTATTTTTGGGTCACTAGGTCAAATGTGTCCATTCATCTCCGTCGCGTATTACCATCATATTCCAAGTACGATAAGGCCTAGGATTACTGAACAGCAACTAGACACACCAGACTACAGCCAAAATTGTTAGTGGGTTCATCCATCTCTGTTTTCTCATTACCACCGTATCTCAAGAATGAGTATGCCTCTGTACACCAAACTTACATCACACATGCATGTGGTCACGAAACAAAGGCCTATCGAAAATCTGTGGGATTGCACCAGGTCAGATTGGGTCAATTTTTCACTATTTCAATATCTAAAGTATGGCTGCCCCAAACGGGAGCTCCAAACTTGCATAACCCATGCAAGTGGTCATACAGCAAATTGAGATTGGTCCTTTTTAATTACTACTCGAGAATGATGATGTCCACACTTAACCTGCCTTACTCTGGACACATACTTGGTGTTGGTCAAATTTTCATCATCTGTGTACGTACGTACATGTAATATGTTCATCTCTATCTATCATTAACACCAGGTCTCAATTTAAATCACACAGGCATGTGGTCAAACCGTTTAAATATTAGTCATATTGACATATATTTTCTGATTTAGTAGGTTGAACTGTCAATTTTGTCACTAATTGCTTTTTGCCATCAACTGCTTGTGCTTTGTATTTGCACTACTAATGGTCAAGTAAGTCTTGACAAAGTTCTGTTCTTTCAATATTCAACTGACGACATATTCTGCCTTTTATCTTTCCCACAGTATTTGGGAAGTGCTCTGGTTGATAACATGTCCAAAGCAGCGCCGACAACATTCAATCGTGGTGTTGAAGATGCCTGGAGAGAATTATATGGCTGGGTAACGGACCAAATCATCGCCGGTCAGACCGAGTACACTCCAGAAGAGGCGCAGTAGATCGGAAGGAACATAACAACCGTGAACGGAAATTGAAACGGCTAAGAATTTGGATTGTAGAGAAATCGAATAGCGGACATTGTACAAAGCTGCCGCCCCTGTATATATGTAAATTAGTTCATTTTCGATATGGGATGCTCGAGAGTGACACAGCCTGTCACAAAAGTGACAAAAGGAAGGAAGAGAGGTGGTGAATCTGTTGACTTCGCTCGTTAACTTGATTTAAGAGTTGCTCACTTCAAGTTTATCTGCTGCAAGCTGTTAGTTTGCCCGCATTCAAATGACAATTGTTCTGTTTCTGTCAAATTAAAAGGATTTACTATGTTTTCTAAACCGAGTTATTCTGATTTTTGCTTGTTATATGATGGTATGACTGCGATCTTCGTCCCCATTCATTAATTACGTAGTGTGATCACCATATACTGCATGTCCTGTGGAAAACGTGAGAACGCGAGAATCGACGAAGTTGACGCATTCTCGCATTCTCCCTCCCTCGCGTGGATTGTAAAGATGAGAAAGCGAGAACACGAGAACGCGAGCATTTACCTGCTCGGCGTATTCTCGGTCCCTCGTTTTCTCGCCTCAAGCGGCAAGCGAGAATGCTGGAAGCGAGCGAGATTGCGAGAAATGACCGTTTTCTCGCCCTCGCATATCGGTTGAGTTCGGGCGTATGACAAAGCAGATATACATTCATCTCTGCCATTCATCCTCGTGCATCAGTTTATCGATTGATCCGTTAGAATTTAGGATTCACCTGGACTTGATGTAACAGCAACGTCGACGAAACATTTAAGGAATGTGCAATGGGGCTGAGGCGGAGATCGAGTTATGTCTCTATTGTATTGTATAGTTCCATAAATCTAAACTCGCACCTGTCTGATATATGTTTGATAATCTCGTCGTTAACAGGTTAATCTTGAGTTCAATTATGCGAGATTTGAAGTGGATCAAGAGATTAATTGGCACTATATATGGACTTAACTGCCAGAAGGATTGAGTATAGACGTGACATACCCAAAATATTTGGGTGAAAAGGACCCAAAATGTTTCAGTCAAACTGGAATCTGATCCAAAATTTCTGGGTTCGTCACGTCCATATCCCACAATATCTGGTCAATTTGACCCAATCCTTCTGATAGTGTACGTCATTTAAAATAAATCTAATAATCTTATATATTACAATGAGTTGCTGGTGATTAGTGACCTTGACCATTGACCTCTTGGTAGCCGGCACATCGTTTCCCGCTAATGCATCCACTCACAAAAATGTGATTTTCAATGGTTTTCTGTGTTGTTTGCTCTCTAGTAGCCAGCTATAATAGCTGACGTAGTCCAAAATCTTCCCAGTGTTTTCGTCATAGTATATGTACACATATCCAACTAGCAATTGAAGTGAAAATATGTATTTATACGCATCTTTACGTTGCTCGGAGTTGTCTATCTGACTACTAAACTGCCGACACTTCCAGTCATTGATTTAAACAGAATTTGAGTGTCATGGTGCCGCTTAGACAACTTCAGTACCTGGCCTATTCGTCTCTAATGTATACTCTCAACAAAATTTAATTTCGATGATTTGCTGATTTTCGGCCAAATTTGTGATCTTGACTTTTGACATTTGTCCTCAATTTTGTTTTGAGATACAGCGCCTTCTCCAGATATATCAACTAGCAAAATGTGATTTTCAAAAACTTATGATTTTCACAGTGATCTTGACCTTTGTCCTATTGACCTCAATATTGCTACGCGACCCCACTGTGATCCTGGGGACATTGTGAACCTGGGGACATTGTGAACCTGCGAACATTGTGAACCTGGGGACATTGTGAACCTGGGAACATTGTGAACCTGGGGACATTTGCGAGGAATTGCTCATTTTGTTGGAAGTTCAGGTTCTAAATAAAGAAAGTTTTGATGATCGTGCATCCCATACGTCTTCGCCAGCTATAGTAGACGTAGTTCCATAATCAGGGTTAGCGAAGAAGATCTTGACTGAAGGTTTGAGATTGATTTCAAAGTAGTAGGGAAAGGTTAAATCGAGCCTCATTGACCTTTGACCTCAGAAATTTGCATATGACGTCACTTCCGGTTTGGGTGAATGAGGCGTGACCTTTGTACATGTCTAGACTTGTTTGTTATGTACTGGGGTTTTTTCCCCCACAATGGCATGCCGCCATTTTGGAGCCGCCATAATTTCTGGGTTGACTTCCAATGTTAATGTATACGGGGAATACCTAAATAGACGTTTTGGGATGTAGGGGAGCCCCTAGTGGTCCTATGGAGTCGTATGAGGTATCAAAGTGAAGGATACGTGAGGTGGCATCTGATGGGCTGGGTGTGGGGTTGAAATATCGGCATTCTGCGCATGCGCGGTGGCCAAAAGGTATGAAAATAGACGTTTTGGAGCTAGGGGAGCCACTAATCGTCCAATGGGGTCATATGAGGTATCAATGTGAAGCATTCGTGAAGGGGCATCTGACTGGACTAGTGGCTCGGGCGTTGTCACCATTCTGCGCATGCGCGGTGGCCAAAGGGTATGGAAATAGACGTTTTGGGATCTAGGGGAGTCCCTAATGGGCCGATGGAGTCGTATGAGGTATCAATGTGAAGCCTATGTGAAGGAGCATCCAGTCATGGGTGGGTGCATGTACAATTTTTCCTGAAAAACCCCGGAACACGGACTTTAACGAAAAATCCGGGAAAATGCCTATATGGGGTATGGGGGGTATTTAGGTCGCCGGGCTTAACGGGGCTTGCCTATCAATAGAGTTATCTTCCCCTAGTTCCAGGGTGGGTGTATGTAAAATATTTCCTGAAAAAATACGGAACACGGACTTTATCCTAAATTACGGGAAACCTACTTCTCGACATTTGCGGTATAGGTTGTGGGGTCTCGTTTTCTTAGTCTCGTCAAGACAAACATGATAGGAAGTGTCCCGGAGCGAATCGTTGAAATTTTTGGAAAAAGTTCAGGGAGACCCATATAGTCCCATACTAGGGGTATAGGACCAATGTTTGCCCCACTGGGAAACCTACTTCTAGACATTTGCGGTGTGGTTGTTTGGATTTGTTTTCTTAGTCTCGTCAAGACGAACATGATAGGAAGTGTCCCGGCACGAAACGGTGAAATTTTTGAAAAAAAGTTCAGGGAGACCCATATAGACCCATATACGGGTTATGGGGGTATAGGTCCAATGTTTGCCCCACTGGGAAACATACTTCTAGACATTTGCGGTATGGTTGTTTGGATTTGTTTTCTTAGTCTCGTCAAGACGAACATGATAGGAAGTATCCCGGCACGAAACGGTGAAATTTTTGAAAAAAGTCACGGAGACCTGGGTAGGCCCATAGGCCTATACTGCATGGCTATGGGTGTATAGGTCCATACGGGGTGGACGTGTTGGGATCTAGGTGGGCCACTAATGGCCCGATGGGGTCGAGTGAGGTATCCATGTGAAGCTCTCATGCAGGAGCACTTGACTACACTAATGGTTCGTACGTTGTCAATAGTCTGCGCATGCGCAGCCTGGCCGTAGTATAGAAAGCAGGCATTTTTGGGTGTGTGTGTGTGAGTGTGTTTGGGTTAGAGATGGGCTATTCACGGTTCGAATGGGTCGTGTGAGGTATCCATGTGAAGCCTATGTGAGGGAGCATCTGATGGCGTGGATGTGGGGTAGAAATAGGGTCATTCTGCGCATGCGCGGTAGCCAAAGGGTATGGAAATAGACGTTTTTGGGGTCTAGGTGGGCTCCTCATGGGCCTATTGTGTCGAGTGAGGTATCCATGTGAATCCTAGGTGGGGGAGCATCCACCTGGACTAACATTCACGTGGTTTGGTGGGTCTGCGCAAGTGTGTGACGTCACTTCCGGTTTTTCAGAATGCTCAAACACTACCTCCAACTTTCTCGGCCCCGGCCCGGCCCGCCCCGGCCGCAGCGCGCGCGTGCGGGTTCTCCGGAAGTGCGCGTCATCACCGGCAGTGCGCGGAAGCATGTCGGATCAAAAGGTCAAAGAAAAGGGGATTGTAAATTAACCTGGGAAGGATGGGCAGTTCCATTTGGACCAATCAGCGGTCGAGAAAAAGAGCCAATGAGCGATCGATAAAAGAATCAATGGACGGGTACTAGGTACACGTCTACGCCTCCATCCGGGTACTAGGATGCTTTCGCCTACGTCCGCGCCTACATCCGGGTTCTTCTCAACATCCGGGTTTCCCAGTGGGTTTTTCCCGTCTTCCATCTGGGTACTGTGGTTTTACATCCGGGTTCTCATCTTACATCCGGGTTTTTCCATATATAAAAATACATAGAACTTATAGTAATAAACTTAATCTATACGTGTTGGACGAGTCTTCACTCATCGTCTTCCTTTACACGCACCTCAATGAAATGCCCGCTCCAAACCTAGACCAAAACACGTACTTGGTCTGTGGGCTGATTTCATTGGCTCTCTATTTTACTATAGTGCGCTTGCATTCTAACATTGATGGGTTACATTTTGGCCCCATCCTACACCACTGATTTCAGCTTGACTGAATCTCCACATTGGGCATTTATGCATTATGAATAAAACACACAAGACAGGGGTTTTTTTTTGGTGAGATCTCATTTTGTTTTTTATTCAGTAAACAACAACAACGTGAGAACAACCACGTGAAAACTGAAGCCCAGAACAAGGGGCTTGTACATTGAAAGAACTGAAGCCCAGAACAGGGGCTTGTACATTGAAAGAACTTAAGCCCAGAACAGGGGGCTTGTAAACTTAAGCCCAGAACAGCGGGCGTGTGTACATTGAAAGAACTTAAGCCCAGAACGGGGCTTGTACATTGAAATGATGAGCGGCCCAGTCATATACGAGTATATCGCGGTCCTCGGCCTTGGGGTACTCGTCAAACATCTGTACGATGGTAGATAAGGGTCTTCCCCGGCATCGATGGTACAGGTAAAACAAGCAATATTGTCCGCACACGCTACTGGTCAGGCTTTGCAACGTTTGACTGCTCCAACACCACGTCTCTGTGCCTTGATCCATGAAGTCTGTTAAATCGGGATGGAGGGGTGGCAGGCCGTACGGGTCAAAGTATTCGCCCTGCTGTTCTGTCAAGTACACGGCCACCCAATGTTCACCGGGCCGATCCATCGGGTCCGTGTTGAGAACGTAAGCAGCAGGATACATACGGTCTAATGGGAACACATCTCGGGCGAACACCCCTTGAAACACCATACGCGTCTCTGGGTCATTCTCCAGCACGGTGGTTATCTGGTCTGTATCCATGTTAGGTGGAGAAGTCACACAGGATGTTGCGCGCCTTGTCCACTTGAATGATGTTGTCAAACTCGGCGTAGCAGATCACATTGACGGTGCTCCGGAGGGCTCGTTGAAAGTGGATTTCCAACCGTAAATTGCCTTGCTTGGCGAGGGCCAGCTGATGGTCGTTATCTAAGGTAGGGGTCAAATCGAAACAGAACAACGTGTATCCGTTCCCGTAGTCCTCCCGACTGATGAAATTCCCTTCGTCCTGGTTGATTTGACCGGTGGCTGTAAACAGGCTCTGATAGGCTCGAATGAAATTCGCGCGCCCAAAGTTCGGTGTTAAGGCCGTGGCTGGCACCTGTTGTCCATCCACATGCAGGGCCACAAAATTGATGCCGAAATGTTTAGGCTCTGGGTAGGCTCCACTGAAACTGGTATTTTCAACACAGGCCAGGATCAATCGCTTGGGTAGTTCCCCCAGGAACAGGTTTTCTTTGTTGGCGCTCATATTTCCGGCAGACACAGAGAACACTTTGGTTTGTACACGTCGGATAGGGTACTGGGCTGGTTTTGTTTCCAAGGCTTTCATGTGTCCCAATTGAACGGCTGGATTCGGTTTCACTTTTCGGACATACAGGACTGCGTCTTCGATGACAATCTTATAGTCAGCTGCATGCCCGTCTACGTTAGTGGCCATCAAGGCGAAGGTCGGAGGCGCCCGTATCAGTCGGATTTTGATGGGGATCTTGTTCAAGAGGTATCGGTCTTGCATGAACATGTCTGCGTGCAGTCGACCCATGAGATCCACCGCGACGCCGTTCGCGGTCAAAGCCTTCCGTTTGCTATATCCCGTATTGTCGTTCTCTGCGCCCATGTGCTCGGCTTTGTCCTGATAGAATAAAGCGGCTGTCAGTTGAGATTTTTTAGCCTCTCGTCCATGCGACAACAGCGTCTCGATGTAGGCTCGATAGGGGTACGTGTTGGTCGAGTCACTGATGAGTTTGTCGCTGAGAAATATATCCACCTGTTGAAACATCGAGTGCAGCCAGAGATTCGTCGGGCCCACCGTTGCTTGGTCGGCGATTCTGGTGCCATCTCCATTGACGATCTTGGCTTTCGCATACAAGTATGTATGGGCTAAATCCACATAGGCCGTATCCGCATTACTGATGGTGAACTCGATGCCCTGTTGCGTTGATGCTGGACAGCGGGAGATGCTCCACCCATAGTCCTTGTTCGGCACTGGTCTGTGTGGGCGGGACGGTCCACAAATCAAATTCACTGTTGGTGGAGGGGCAGGACTCGGCGTGGATCAAGGACATGTTTAAGAAAAGATATCCCGGGTCTTCGATGTGCGTCGTCGCTGGGTCGGTCGTCGACTGGTGCGTGGTCTCGGTGGGGCAGGTCTTTTATTCCCTACGGTGCGTTGTGCTTTGGCCACCAAGACGCCTCCCGCTTCTTTGGCCCGCCGTTTCAAGGCTTCTTTGGGTGCCGTACCCCCCAAGACATCACCGGCCACTTGCAGTCCACTGCGTACCGCTTGTTTGCCGATTGCTTTCACCCCACGCGTCACCAAGGGCAGGAACGTTTTGACGATGCTCCCGAGTATGTTCCCCAGTCCATGTCCACGTTGCATGCGTGCACCACTAAAAACCGGAAAGCCACCCCCGGCCTGTTGGGCATAATAGTCCATATAGCTGCGTGCATCGCACTCGTAAGGCACCTTCATTATACAAAGTGGGGAGCACGTGCTTGTCGAAAATGAAGTGTCAGCACCACTTTCCCGCGTTCGAATGCCACCGGTCGTCCCGTGTCATCTCTTATATCCACCGTGATCGTGTTGATGTGGGTTTGTCGTACGGGCAGGTAGAGCATGTGGGTGAAACTGTGGGTGACTTGATCTCCATACAACTTTTAATGGGCACCACCCGTAACAGAGGTGTGTTGATATCGCCCACGATGTGGTTGTCCACCACGTCCGAGTAGACGTAGAGTCCGTACATACCCGACTTCATATCCATCGGGATCTCGCCTTGGTGGGCGGTGGGACCAGCGAACGTCCGTAGATCGAAACCCAGCATTTGCTGTAGGATAGGACTCAGTACGACACTCGCGTTGGCGGTGACGATAAGCTCTGCCTTGTCGTTGTGTGCGTTGTAATCGAAGTCCACGTGATTCTTGAAGGGATAGGCTTTGATGGGTTTTGAAGTATTCGTGACCTCCCGTAGAGCCTTATAATGCAACAGTCTTGACAGCCCACCCATGAACTCCTTGGGAGTATCGTATTGGCCTTCGGGGAGGGTGAGTCGGGTGTCTTTTCCTTCGTAGGTCACCTCGTACCACACTTCATTGGCTCGCACGTTGTACCACGAGTAAGGGTATTGGATATC
Source organism: Hanleya hanleyi (assembly GCA_036873755.1). Classification (NCBI taxonomy): domain Eukaryota; kingdom Metazoa; phylum Mollusca; class Polyplacophora; order Lepidopleurida; family Hanleyidae; genus Hanleya; species Hanleya hanleyi. Next base: position 60,977 of record JAVTVY010035827.1, read on the forward strand.
CACGAGGCCACATTCCCATCGTCCAGGTAAATGCAACGGTTGCGGTAACTGGGTGACGTACTTGGCCACGGTGTTGTCAGGAAACACATCCAGCGAACTGTTACTGGGTAGGGTGAGGTAAAACATGGCGACTGAGCTGTCCTGCTGCTGCTGTTGGTTTTAATAGGTGTTCCAGGCCTTGGGCGGTTGTGTCCGGCGTCGTGTTCGTCGCGTTGACTTGCTACGTGTCACGGCTCTGGAGATGTGGGGTGTCCTGATCAAGGATGGTTTTTTAAAGGTTTGAAAAGAAGGTGCCCGTTGTGGTGGTGGAGTTTTGGGGGGTGACTCCGGTTCCCATTCGGATTCCCAAGAAGGTAGTGGGCCACTCGGCGATTGCTGGGTTCGCTGCATAAAGGCCCAGCGGTGGGGGAACCGGAGTCACCCCCCAAAATTCCACCACCACAACGGGCACCTTCTTTTCAAACCTTTAAAAAACCACCCTTGATCAGGACACCCCACATCTCCAGAGCCGTGACACGTAGCAAGTCAACGCGACGAACACGACGCCGGACACAACCACCCAAGGCCTGGAACACCTATTAAAACCAACAGCAGCAGCAGGACAGCTCAGTCGCCATGTTTTACCTCACCCTACCCAGTAACAGTTCGCTGGATGTGTTTCCTGACAACACCGTGGCCAAGTACGTGACCCAGTTACCGCAACCGTTGCATTTACCTGGACGCTGGGAATGTGGCCTCGTGGATATCCAATACCCTTACTCGTGGTACAACGTGCGAGCCAATGAAGTGTGGTACGAGATGACCTACGAAGGAAAAGACACCCGACTCACCCTCCCCGAAGGCCAATACGATACTCCCAAGGAGTTCATGGGTGGGCTGTCAAGACTGTTGCATTATAAGGCTCTACGGGAGGTCACGAATACTTCAAAACCCATCAAAGACTATCCCTTCAAGAATCACGTGAACTTCGATTACAACGCACACAACGACAAGGCACAGCTTATCGTCACCGCCAACGCGAGTGTCGTACTGAGTCCTATCCTACAGCAAATGCTGGGGTTCGATCTACGGACGTTCGCTGGTCCCACCGCCCACCAAGGCGAGATCCCGATGGATATGAAGTCGGGTATGTACGGACTCTACGTCTACTCGGACGTGGTGGACAACCACATCGTGGGCGATATCAACACACCTCTGTTACGGGTGGTGCCCATTAAAAAGTTGTATGGAGATCAAGTCACCCACAGTTTCACCCACATGCTCTACCTGCCCGTACGACAAACACACATCAACACGATCACGGTGGATATAAGAGATGACACGGGACGACCGGTGGCATTCGAACGCGGGAAAGTGGTGCTGACACTTCATTTTCGACAAGCACGTGCTCCCCAATTTGCATAATGAAGGTGCCTTACGAGTGCGATGCACGCAGCTATATGGACTATTATGCCCAACAGGCCGGGGTGGCTTTCCGGTTTTTAGTGGTGCACGCATGCAACGTGGACATGGACTGGGGAACATACTCGGGAGCATCGTCAAAACGTTCCTGCCCTTGGTGACGCGTGGGGTGAAAGCAATCAGCAAACAAGCGGTACGCAGTGGACTGCAAGTGGCCGGTGATGTCTTGGGGGTTACGGCACCCAAAGAAGCCTTGAAACGGCGGGCCAAAGAAGCGGGAGGCGTCTTGGTGGCCAAAGCACAACGCACCGTAGGGAATAAAAGAGCTGCCCCACCGAGACCACGCACCAGTCGACGACCGACCCAGCGACGACGCACATCGAAGAAGACAAAGGATATCTTTTCTTAAACATGTCCTTGATCCACGCCGAGTCCTGCCCCTCCACCAACAGTGAATTTGATTTGTGGACCGTGCCGCCCACACAGACCAGTGCCGAACAAGGATTATGGGTGGAGCATCTCCCGCTGTCCAGCATCAACGCAACAGGGCCCATCGAGTTCACCATCAGTAATGCGGATACGGCCTATGTGGATTTAGCCCATACATACTTGCATGTGAAAGGCAAGATCGTCAATGGAGATGGCACCAGAATCGCCGACCAAGCAACGGTGGGCCCGACGAATCTCTGGCTGCACTCGATGTTTCAACAGGTGGATATATTTCTCAGCGACAAACTCATCAGTGACTCGACCAACACGTACCCCTATCGAGCCTACATCGAGACGCTGTTGTCGCATGGGCGAGAGGCTAAAAAATCTCAACCTGACAGCCGCTTTATTCTACCAGGACAAAGCCGAGCACATGGGCGCAGAGAACGACAATACGGGATATAGCAAACGGAAGGCTTTGACCGCGAACAGCGTCTCGGTGGATATGATCGGTCGACTGCACGCAGACATGTTCATGCAAGACCGATACCTCTTGAACAAGATCCCCATCAAAATCCGACTGATAAGGGCGCCTCCGACCTTCGCCTTGATGGCCACTAACGTAGAGGCGCATGTAGCTGACTATAAGATTGTCATCGAAGACGCAGTCCTGTATGTCCGAAAAGTGAAACCGAATCCAGCCGTTCAATTGGGACACATGAAAGCCTTGGAAACAAAACCAGCCCAGTACCCTATCCGACGTGTACAAACCAAAGTGTTCTCTGTGTCTGCCGGAAATATGAGCGCCAACAAAGAAAACCTGTTCCTGGGGGAACTACCCAAGCGATTGATCCTGGCCTGTGTGGAAAATACCAGTTTCAGTGGAGCCTACCCAGAGAATCCGTTTGACTTTAAACATTTCGGCATCAATTTTGTGGCCCTGCATGTGGATGGACAACAGGTGCCAGCCACGGCCTTAACACCGAACTTTGGGCGCGCGAATTTCATTCGAGCCTATCAGAGCCTGTTTACAGCCACCGGTCAAATCAACCAGGACGAAGGGAATTTCATCAGTCGGGAGGACTACGGGAACGGATACACGTTGTTCTGTTTCGATCTGACCCCCACCTTAGAGAACGACCATCAGCTGGCCCTGGCCAAGCAAGGCAATTTACGGTTGGAAATCCACTTTCTACGAGCCCTCCGGAGCACCGTCAATGTGATCTGCTACGCCGAGTTTGACAACATCATTCAAGTGGACAAGGCGCGCAACGTGCTGTGTGACTTCTCCACCTAACATGGATACAGACCAGATAACCACCGTGCTGGAGAATGACCCAGAGACACGTATGATGTTTCAAGGGGTGTTCGCCCGAGATGTGTTCCCATTAGACCGTGTGTATCCTGCTGCTTACGTTCTCAACACGGACCCGATGGATCGGCCCGGTGAACATTGGGTGGCCGTGTACTTGACAGAACAGCAGGCCGAATACTTTGACCCGTACGGCCTGCCACCCCTCCATCCCGATTTAACAGACTTCATGGATCAAGGCACAGAGACGTGGTGTTGGAGCAGTCAAACGTTGCAAAGCCTGACCAGTAGCGTGTGCGGACAATATTGCTTGTTTTACCTGTACCATCGATGCCGGGGAAGACCCTTATCTACCATCGTACAGATGTTTGACGAGTACCCCAAGGCCGAGGACCGAGATGTTCAATGTACACACGGCCGCTGTTCTGGGCTTAAGTTTACAAGCCCCCTGTTCTGGGCTTCAGTTCTTTCAATGTACAAGCCCCTTGTTCTGGGCTTCAGTTTTCACGTGGTTGTTCTCACGTTGTTGTTGTGCACTGAATAAAAAAAATGAGATCTCACCAAAAAAACCCTGTCTTGTGTGTTTTATTTATAATGCATAAATGCCCAATGTGGAGATTCAGTCAAACTGAAATCAGTGGTGTAGGATGGGGCCAAAATGTAACCCATCAATGTTAGAATGCAAGAGCACTATAGTAAAATAGAGAGCCAAAGAAATCAGCCCACAGACCAAGTACGTGTTTTGGTCTAGGTTTGGAGCGGGCATTTCATTGAGGTGCGTGTATACGGTGAGTGAAGACTCGTCCAACACGTATAGATTAAGTTTATTACTATAAGTTATATGAGCATAATGCATGAAACTGGTTTTGAACACCGTATTAGCCAATCAGTGGCCTAGAATGGAGCCAAAGGTAACCCATCCATGTCCAGAAAACATTACCCGCGTGTACAAGAACCCGGATGTAAATGCGGACGTAGGCGACAAGTACCCGGATGTAGGCGTAGACGTGTACCTAGTACCCGTCCATTGGTTCTTTTATCAATCGCTCATTGGCTCTTTTTTCTCGACCGTTGATTGGTCCAAATGGACCTGCCCATCCTTCCCAGGTTCATTTACAATCCCCTTTTTTGGGGTTCAAGCTCTGACTATATCGATGCCGCAACATTGTCCCTTCCGAACCTTGCCGAAAGGGAGACCGTTTGACTTGGATGTGACCTTTGACCTTTTGATCCGACATGCATCCGCGCACTGCCGGTGATGCCGCGCACTGCCGGAGAACCCGCGCGCGCGCGCTGCGTGCCGGATGATGCCGCGCGCGCGCTGCGGCCGGGGCGGGGCCGGGGCCGGGAAAGTTGGAGGTCGTGTTTGAGCATTCTGAAAAACACCGGAAGTGACGTCACACACACTTGCGCAGACCCACCAAACCACGTGAACGCCATTGTGGGGAAAAAACCCCAGTACATGACAGACACAGACAAGTCTAGACATGTCCAAAGGTCACGCCCCATTCACCCAAACCGGAAGTGACGTCACAACCCACGTGACCTGCGCAGCAGAATGGAAACGACACCCTAGTCTAGCCCCCTCACCTAGGCTTCACATGGATACCTCACTCGACCCAATAGGCCCATTAGGGACTCCCCTAGACCCCAACACGTCTATGTCCATACCCCTTTGTCCACTGCGCATGCGCAGAGTGACCCTATTTCAACCCCGCACTCACCCCATCAGATGCTCCCTCACATAGGCTTCACATGGATACCTCATACAACTCCATCGACCCATTAGTGGCTTCCCTAGCTCCAAAACGTCTAGCGGGACCCATACAGGGTCCAGTTTTCGACACTAGGTGACCACATTCCGACGAAATGGCCAGTTTTCGACACCGGATGTGCCGCCATCTTGAACATACGTGCCGCCATCTTGGATATGTCTCATAATGCACCGGGTCAAAATACTCGCTTCTGATTGGACGAGAGCTCTGTGACGGATTTGAAATACTCGCTTCTGATTAAACGAGAGCTCCGCATTGCATCTGCGCATGCGCAGAATGATATTCCTACCGCACACCCAACCCATCAGATGCCCCTTCACGAATGCTTCACTTTGATACCTCATACAACTCCATCGGTCCGCTAGGGGCTCCCCTAGCTCCAAAACGTCTATTTTCATACCCTTGGGCCACCACGCATGCGCAGAATGCCGATAGTTCAACCCCACACCCAGACCATCAGATGCCCCTTCACGAATGCTTCACTTTGATACCTCATACAACTCCATCGGACCTTTAGGGACTCCCCTAGCTGCAAAACGTCTATTTTCATACCCTTGGGCCACCGCGCATGCACAGAATGCCGATAGTTCAACCCCACACCCAGCCCATCTGATGTCCCTTCACGAATGCTTCACATGGATACCTCATACGACCCCATTGGACCATTAGGGACTCCCCTAGATCCCAAAACGGCTATTTTCATACCCTTGGGCCACCGCGCATGCGCAGAATGCCGATATTGCAACCCCACACCCAGTCCATCAGATGCCCCTTCACGAATGCTTCACTTTGATACCTCACTCGACCCCATTGGACCATTAGGGACTCCCCTAGCTCCAAAACGGCTATTTTCATACCATTGGGCCACCGCGCATGCGCAGAATGCCAATATTTCAACCCCACACCCAGCCCATCACATGGCCCTTCACGAATGCTTCACTTTGATACCTCACTCGACCCCATCGGACCATTTTATCTAGGGACTACTTTTTCTCCGCGGAAGCTTTTTCCCGCGACCGAATCACCGCCAAAACTGCTGCCAGACCGCATCACCGCGGATGAATACATCCCCTGCAACAATTGGAACTCTCCTGTGTTGGAGGTAGCTTTTTGGTCATTCTTTTTTTTTCCAACATGGCCGACTCAAAATTTGGACATCCATTTTCCAACATGGCCGACTCAAAATTGGGACAGCCATTTTCCAACATGACCGACTCAAAATTGGGACATCCATTTTACTACATGGCCAACTCAAAGGCCGCCATTGTGGGGAAAAACACCAGTACAACAGATCGAGTTGTCTCCCTTGCATCCAAAGTGTACAGATGGCGCCACCATCGGAAGTTGTGACGTCATTTTTACATCCGGGTGAAATGGGCATTTAAATGCTTGCTCCCTACTACTAACGTTGGTGCCAGTAAACATTTTAATTTGTCACAGCTTTCTGATAGAAGACATGTTCGACTTGATGTGTATACACAATATTAATTCAGGAAAATACCGCCAAAACTCTTACGCAAACCATCGCTCTAATATATACCATATACAAAAAACAATATTAGAAAATGTTCTATTTTTTTACCGCTTGTTGCATGGCTATACAAAAATTTTACAGAATCTCTACAATATACATTTTTCAATTCAGTCACTGTTTTTAAAAAGCACTGTTTTTAAAACAATGATCATGAACGAAAACCGATTTATCTTAATACCTTTGATTGACATTAACATATGCTATCTATGCTAATTTACAACTGTACGCGTTGAACCACTTGTTAATCCAGCAAGTATAACCATGTACTTTTACTAATTACGCTATATTGTTTCATGGAAGCTGTTACTGGGCCTTGTGCCTTTGAAGATTCCATGGGTTATTAAATTTTAACCCAAATGGGGTTTCATAGAATTGGAAGTCGACTATATATCCACACCTATAAGGCTTTAAAAACTTACAAACTTCGAAACTTTTGTTTGATATTTATGCACGCTATAAAGGTTTTATTTTCTGATAAACTGTGATTGCTCTATCAAAAGGCTTCATTTCGAACATTCGCAAAAGGATTCATTTTGAACATTCCATGATTTTTTGAATTTTAAACCAAAGGTGATTTCATAGAATCGGAAGTCGACCATCCAGACCCATAATTTGGATTCTTTAAACTTGTATTTGCTAATTTATGCATACTATTAACGATTTATTTTCAGAAATATGGTCACCATAGCAGGTCGACTCCAAGGGCTTCGTTTTGAATATTTTATGGATTGTTGAGTTCTCAGCCAAAGGTTATTTCATAGAATGACAAGTCTACTATATTCTTTACATGATCAAGCTTGAACTCGATACTTCGCACTTCTATGCACCATCAGACTTTGATTGATGAAAATTTTCTCCCTGACCTGTTCTCGTATTTTTGCCGCATGACTACGGGCATTACTTCTCTTGTAGGAACAATATGATCCGCAAACCAGAATTATATTGTCACAGAATCTACTCATTCTCCCAACGTCAGAGTTTGTAACCACCAAACCGTCGATAAACAGATATATGACAATACAATATATATGATATACAATCTGATGCCATGAGAATAAATCTACTAGGAAATATTATTATTTCAATTAGCTGTCATCAGCTCGTTTTTGTTCGGTTCCTCAATGGAGACTACATCAATATGCCACTGCACTCAGAAAGGCGCGAGGCGTCTCAACCGTTTTTATGCGCAGCTAAATGGCAAACGGAGTATGATTAGATTTGAGTTACTGATGAAAGAAAATATAGTGTTCTTATATGCCAGGAAGCAGGGCAGGTAATATCGCAATTATACCGTCAGACATCAAAGAAGTAAGAACAATCTAGATATAGAAAACATAGCAAATAATTTTTATTTTTCGTCAGATAAACAAAATGGCAGCCTTCAGCAGATATACTTGGATTGAGTGACACGTAAAAATATAAATCAAGTTCATCTGCAAAAGTTAACAGATTCAATTGTGAGACCTTATTTACATATATACAACGGGGGCAGCAGCTTGGCGTACAGTGTTCAATTGTGCGATTTCCTTTTAGTCCAAATTCATAGCCGTTTCAATTCCCATCAGCACACATGCGTAATTTCGCGTGAGACCGTTCTTTCATTGGTGGTGGATGTGATAGTTGCGATCTACTGTGCCTGTTCTGGAGTGTACTCGGTCTGACCGGCGACGATCTGGTCCGTTACCCAGCCATATAATTCTTCCCAGGCATCCTCAACACCGCGATTGAATGTGGTCGGCGCTGCTTTGGACATGTTATCAACCAGAGCCTTGCCCAAATACTGTGGAAAAAGAAAAAGATAGACGGTTATCAGTTTAATATTGAACAAGACTGCCCATGAAGAATAACATTTATAACGTGCCAATGGTTATCAATGTGTATATGACTGTATAGTTGAAGATCGTCGGCGTCGAGGGGGCAGAGGCCATCGGATGCGAAGGCACTCATGTCACAAGTGGAATATATACTATTTCGTTCTCTGGGGTTGTGATAGCGTCTCCTATTCGTTCGCGCGGCTTCCGTCCCATGGAAACTGGACGATAATTCATTTGAAACTTGTGTAGTTAAATTCAGATCAGAAGAATAGCCTATACAACTTGGGAAACAAACTCACCGGGAAATATGCTCCAGGGATGTTGTAACCATGGGTGCCATGACGACCGCCAAGCTGCTTGAGAATTGGGACGACTTCTTCCAAGTTGTCCATGTTGTCGACAACCATTCCGAGGTACTTGATCACTCTGGTCACGTGGAAGATCACGCGAGAGTTGTTCTGGAATTGTCCGGCTGCTGTTCCACGAGCGAAGTCGAACTTTTCCTTAGTCTGTGGGTACAAATCGAACAGCCTGTAAAAGTAAGAAAATTCCTTTCAAACAGCAATCTTAATGAATTAATATCCTATCAACATGATCAATGCTCTCCAATCGTACATGTCGCTATATAGGATCTTATGTATTTCAGTTGAATTTGATGTTCTGAGCGCCCATACCATGAATATTTAATAGTCTTATGACATCATGGTCGCATCTGGACTAATCCACTTGCAGCCTGGGAGGGGAGATAAGATCACCGTGTCCATTTACCCCAAGGTTTACACCAAAGTCCAGTCTATATATCTATCGCGTATTATGGTGCCACAATATCGGGACCGCGGCAACATGAGAAGACACGCCGCCAGCGCGTCGTCTAATTCGGCTGAGCCAACCAAAATTTCTGTATCATTAATGTTCCCTTCAAAGCACTATGAAGCGTTCTCAGGATTGATTGACACTCGAGTTATTGCAAGCCTGTTAGATCCTTCAAGCGACGTATCCAAGTGATAGGATAGGATTTAATTTTAATTAGATTGGACAAACAGAATATAAACATGGGACATGGACACATAGCATACTGTAGCAAGCGCTGCCAATGGCTTCTGAAGAGGGTCAGAAAGGTCTCCTTGCAGAACGACGTGACCTGGGTTTTATTGCCAGAAACTTCGTGAAGTTGATCGGCCGTTAGCGGTTAGCAATATAGTTGTACCTGTATTTGAATCCCTTTCCAGACCGAATTTCAACTTCATACTTGGTGCACTAGATGACACCATTTGTTTCCTGATCCGACTCCAGGGGGTGCTGTTCTGAATAGCTAAATGAATAGCTAACTGCATCATTGAATAGCTAACTGGCTATTCTAACCCCTTTCCCGACCGAATTTCAACTTGATACTTGGTAGGCATACATCAACGATGTGACACAAGCTCTACCAGATGACACCATTAGTTTCCCGATCCGCCGCCAGGGGGCGCTGTTCTGAATAGCTAACTGAATAGCTGACTATTTTAACACCTTTCCAGACTGAATTTTCCTTGATACTTGGTACATCAACTATGTGACACAAGCTCTATCAGCTAACTAATGGTGTCATCTGATAGAGCATTTGTCACATAGTTGATCTATCAAGCATCAAAGTGAAATTTGGTCGGGAAAGCGGTTAAAATAGCCTGCAAGCTATTCAGTTAGCTATTCAGAACAGCGCTCCGTGGCGGCGAATCGGGAAACTAATGGTAGAGCATGTGTCACATAGTTGATGTACCAAGTATCAAGGTGAAATTCGGTCGGGAATGGGGTTAAAATAGCCATTAAACTATTCAGTTAGCTGTTCAGAACAGCGCCCCTGGCGGTGAATCGGGAACTAATGGTGGCATATGTTAGAACCTGGGCCACATAGTTGATGTACCAAGTATCAAGTTGAAATTCGGTCGGGAAAGGGTTTATAATAGCCAGTTAGCTATTGAATCATGCAGCTAGCCATTCAGCTAGCTATTGGTGTCATCTGGTAGAGCAATTATCACATAGTTGATGTATCCAAGTAACAACGTGAAATTCAGTCGGGAGAGCGGTTAAACTAGCCAGTTTTCAGTTAGCTATTCAGAACAGCGCCCCCTGGCGGCGGACCGGGAAACTAATGGTAGAGCATGTGTCACATAGTTGATGTATCAAGTATCAAGGTGAAATTCGGTCGGGAATTGGGTTAAAATGGCCATTTTTAGCTATTCAGTTAGCCTTTCAGAATAGCTTTTCAGAACACCGTGGCGCTGAATCGGGAAATTAATTATGGCATATGTTAGAGCCTGGGCCATATAGTTGATGTACCAAGTATCAAGTTGACATTCGGTCGGGAAAGGGGTTAAAATACAGGTACAATTATATCAATAAAATAATGACTGGTCCCCTTCGATTAGCTACTGCTAACCGCTAACTGCTGACCAACTTCACGAAGTCCATAGCTGTGCAGTTCCACAAACACCAATCGTCATAAATATGGACCATGCTTCTTGCGCTACCAGTACGCTACCATTTTCACATATGTTTTGAAGATTTGTAGTATCTTTGATACTGTATCTCAAACTTTTGGCTATTTTTGCTTCATACAATGGATTTTATGGCCGGAATACTAGTTTTAGAACAGCGGCGAATGACGTTTGAATTTGAGCTGTCGTTCAATTTTGGCTGAAGTTTGAATATCAAGGATCGGATTCAATAGCATACAATATTCCTCACCTCATGAAGAGTTGAATACCAGTCTCTGTATGGTCTCCCTTCACGTAAGTAGCCCATATTGAACGAATCTGGTTCTTCTGTCTATCATCCAGTTTGGGATATTTTCCTTTGCTCTTGAATCGAATACATTCAAACAACCTGAGGAGATAAACAGAAATATCGGTTTATATTGACGAATAGTTTAGATAATCACATGCAAAGTGTTAATTTGAACATCATATTATTATTATTATTATTATATTATTTCACCGGTCCTCCACCTCTTTAACTAGCAAGGAAAACCGACTGATGGACGAATAGGCGAATTATCTATAAGTTATCAAAGTTTGGTTCTAATCTGGATTTCCACTGAGATGGGTCGGTTTACCGTCAACTAAATGATACCAAGTTGTTTTCTTACCAGCTTTGCAAGTTAATATCTAGGTGAGTGGTGAGAACATATAATAATCAAATAATATACTTACTGTACAAACACAGCTTCAGAGGTTCTGTTGACGATTTCCTGAGTTGCCTGAAACAGTAATATTGGCATACAACTTTTCAGTTATGACAACAGATGTGCAAAGGCAAATATACATGACAACGTTTACCATTAGCAAATATAATTAGTCAGTAATTTTGATAGGCAAAACGAAGAACGAGCAATTAACCTTAACGATGTGATGGCAACTTACCATTTTGTCTGCTAAAAATCCGCTAGGCCTACTGGAAACTCAAATCTTGAATGAAGATATTGCCTCTGTTACAGAGAATTGACCCAATCCGCCAATGTTCTGCCTTTTAAGTCATCGACCAGAAAGCCTAAACTGTCAATCAACTCTGCATACAACTGTTGATCATAGCGTCTGATTGTGTGATTAGCCAATGGGGTTTCGGCCCATCCTGGACGTCATCGGAAGTGCCGAGGAGTTGTTGGGAAGGGGGAGGGGGCGGGTTTTAGAGATAAGCAAAATCCTTGTTAGCTCCCTCCGTAATTTAACTTTCCCAACCAAGATACATCGTGAAAGTGGCTAAACTGGTTCCAGTTGTGCCCAAGGCTGTTTTGATTGGGAGGGGCGTTTTCCCACAGGTTGTACTGTTGTTTGTTGCAACGATGTTAGCTCTTGACGTAACACAGGATGATCCATGCAACGGAGAAACACATACAACCGGCAACTTCCGTTAAAATACCCAATCAACAGAAATAAATACATATCAGGAAATGTCAGAGAACTTATCTCGGGATTTAGACCGCATTTACTATAGTTGCCTTCTATTTTACTGGAGTAAACGCAAAATGGAACACATTACTTATACTGTGCCTGCATGAATCCATCAGAATACAGCATCACACATTTTAAAAACGTTCAACAGTACCTGTATGCAATTATTCGTGACTGGAAACTTTGTTTTTCTTCTGGTGTAATATTTAGTTGTACTGGTAAATTTTCCCTCAGCGCTTTCAAGGTTAATTATAAACCACATGTCGTCGATTTATATATCAACATGCATGAACAATTAATAAACTTACTACCAAGCGGTATCCATATGTTAAACCTCTGTCGCTTATTTAAGCAGTTGCACAGCTATAGCAAGTTCATATCATATCACAAAGTGTTGTCGTTCTAAAGTAGCTCGGTGTATGTTAGTTTTTAATTAGTTCAACAATGTTTATTGACTTCAATAAACGTTTGGATGTTTAACCCATGGACGACAACTAAGTTGTTCAGGCCGTAGAGAAGGTATATAGGGGAAATACCATTTTCTGTCAAATTTTATCCAATCTGTGGGTTTCGTATATGTATCAACGTGAGTATTAACGATTTACGTTTTTCTTGGATGGTAATCGTCGAAAAAAATATATGCTTCGATAAAGCAACCGGGAATATGATGCAGGGAGAATAAATGTCCACATATATAGTTGCATACAATCCTCAAATGACATACAGTTAAGCTTCAAACAAATAAAATTGAATTTCCCTGAATTTTATCGAAACCCATATACCATATATATAGTGTTTGACGGCTGTTCTATTACATTGTTGACAAATACATGTAGGATAAATTTGGTATGAAATTGTCAGCTATATAGATATTGCCGTTATTTTATCATATTGACCTTATTAAGGGTGGTTTGGTTGGAATTCAAATTGGTATGAATGCATCTCAAACCTTCTTTTTTTAATATTTCAATAACCATTAACGAATGCTTTAATAGAATGAATTCATTCACTATATTTAGCGGACCACGGGGCATTTCTTAACCCATTAAAGACCGTATTGTAAGTTGTGTGTCCATTGACATTGACACTTCTATAGCGGTATTCAATTGCAAGCGAAATAGCAAAATGTATTGGGCAAAGGATTTTGCTTTCAGAGGGAAGTGGTATTGTGGGTTTTGGAAAAATGCGTCTGATGTATGTAAACTTGCATGCGTAACTCGACCGGCAAATAAATGAGAGAGTGGCAGAGACAGGCGCTTCCCAGGGGGGTTGAATATGAAAAGAGGGGGGCTAAGGACCACTTTGGTCCCCCAATATTTGTGACTGAAGTGCCTTGAAATGGGTCGAAAATTAGTGGAGGTCTGAAATTTCAAAATTTTCCGGAAGAGTACCCCTGACCCCTTCTTCCTTCCTTCACGGTGTGCAAATTTATCGTGACTATAGTATTAAATTGCAGTTTCATGCAAAGTACCAACGTCTTCCCAGTATTTTTCTCTTTGACTTACTGTTAATTCCATGCAGTGCAGTCTTCTAAATTATTAGTTTCGTATGATATCCGCCGCTCTTTTTTGATAAAAACGTTACTTAGCGCCGGAAATTGCCACATTTGACACCCATAACAATTCAGCTTGACATTGGTGCAATTATAAATGTAGATTCGATTAAATGACATTTCCTTGCAGAGGTGTTAATGGTTGTTTTTGACTTAAGTGTACGAGAAGATGGTTTCATCTAAACACCTGTTATTTGTGCACCCCCTCCCTCCCCCCCTCCCCCGCCGCGCTCTTTGGAAGAGTTAGAAAGGCAGAATTTGTGAAAACTTTCACCCTAAAATCTTCTCTGTAAATGCGCAAAAGTGAGTTAAATGAAGGACAAATTTTCAAAATTTCCACGGGGAGGACACCGGACCCGCCACTTCGCGGGAGGGCGTCGACCTTCCCGGTCCCACCCCAGGTGTTGGGGAGAGGGGTGGCCATTTCACCTCCCCCATCCCCGAATATGTCTTATCCCTTGACCTAGGGGGCTGAAACTTACCACATCATGCCGTTGGGTTCAGCTCTCAAGAAAATGTAAAAAAAACAAACAATCCAAGATGGTTGCTTTGATGAAGTCATTTTTGGGCCTATTTTTTGGTCAGATTTTTCGAATTTTTCATTTTCGTGTTTTCTTCGCTAAAACTGCATGACAAATTATTAATTTAATTATTTGATGTGAAATGAATAGTTTTTGCCCACTTTTCCTTGCTGAAAAGCAGAAACTATCACTTTTCATGATACCCACACGGACGCCATTTTGAGTTTACCCATGATCCTCTGCTCGGATGGGGTTATGTAAATAGGCCTAAAATGATATGATAAACTACAGAGTCACGGAGTATCAGCTCTTAATTAACACCCAAGTATCAAGGTGAAATTCGGTCGAGAAAGCGGTTAAAATAGCCAGTTAGCTATTCAATTAGCTATTCCGAACAGCACTTCCTGGCGGCGGACCGGGAAACTAATGGTAGAGCATGTGTCACATAGTTGATGTACCAAGTATCAAGTTGAAATTCGGTCGGGAATGGGGTTAAAATAGCCATTTAACCATTTATCTGATGTGTAATTAAATAGCTTTTGCCCACTTTATCTTGCTGAAAAGCAGAAAACTATCACTTTCCTTGACGCTTTTTGAGTTTACCCATGATCCTCTGCTCGGAGGGGGTTATGTAAATAGGCCTAAAATGCCCCCAAGATGATAAACTATATAGAATCACGGAGCATCTCTTAATGTCGTTCTGGAGATAGGATAGAAAGTTTGGTAGGGGGTATAATGCCAACCATCGTTCTGGTGGGGTTAAAATGTTACTCCAGGGCTCTATTATATGCCCCTTAGTTTTTAAAGTTTTTGTTAACGATATATTTTACACACTGAAACACAGTGATATATATAACTACGCTGATGACGACACTTCATCTTGCTGTCGTCGTGACATCTGATATTTGTGAAAATAAAGCTGTAGGCCTCTAAGGCAAATTAATGTTTTGAAACGGCTCTATTGGTTATTGGGTTTTAACTCACGGCTTTTAGAACTTTTATGTTGTCTACGTTTAATTACAATCCCATTTTATGGACGAAAAGTTGAAAAATCTGCAGTAACGGGGCCTCAGATTTGTCTTTAATGATTACGTGTCCTCGTATGGGAACTCTTTGACAGGTCTAGTCTACCCACTCTTGAAATATCCAGCCGCCATTTGGTGTCGATTGAGGATTTTAAAATTCTTATTGATCACAGCCGACATATATGTCTGATTAGTTCACGATAAATCCCTGTTCTAGTGATCGAAGCTGCCAACAAGTGACAGTTTCTAGGTTTGGCGCGGTAACTTACAGTTAGTTATCTGAAACCACCTTCAAAATCATTTCAAACTCTATCTCCTTCTGAAGGAATCTTAAGCCCTCATAAAAGCTTGGAATGGGAATTCGGGCTGTAAATAAAATATGTGCAAATACTGCAAATATTTTTGTCCAATGTACTCAATTAGTTAATTATATTCATGTTTAGCAGAAAGGTATGATGGCCGAAAGGAGCGATCGAATGTCATCGAACATTACGCTATAGTTGCGCGATATTGCGAAATATCGCGTTATAATGGCGTGATAATGAGCGATATTGCGAGATATCGCGTTATAATTGTGCGATATTGAGCGATATTGCGATATTGCGAAATATCGCGTTATAGTTGCGCGATAATGAGTGATATTGCGAAGTATCGCGTTATAATTGCGCGATAATGAGCGATATTATAACGCGATATTTCGCAATATCGCTCATTATCGCGCGCGCGCAAAAAAAAAAAAGTTTTGTGTAAACAGGGCAAGGCTTCGGTGTAAAATTTCCCATTGTAAAGGTAATGTCCTGGAGAAAAGACTGACAATACCGCTTGCAGCAGGTCCTTTATATTATAGTTCACGAGTGCTACGCTAAATCGTTTTCGTAAGACACGTTCGAATGCTAAATTACATATTTTCTCCAGGCAGAACAAGTTTGGGTCCAATACAAAGAGAACGCCTTGGTGTAAGACCTGGACAATATGGCAGAAAGCTACTCGAGGGAGAAAATATCATGGTGTCCTTAGAATAAGATGAGTTAAGTTTTATTTAGAGTCGGATTTGTATGGGGGATATCAGTGCAACACATGAGCCTTTCGCCGATAGAACAATAAAATACATTAAAATATTCTAAAATATGAAAATACATATATAAGCTATATATAGCAATAATTATAGACAGTTGACCAGGACTGGGAACGACCCATTTCCTTATCCTTTTCCAAGCATATCTAAGTGTGGAGGGGTTCCGTGCGCCCATTTTCTTGCAATTGTGTGTGTAATTGGTTTCGGAGGGTTGCATTAATTCGGCAATAAATGCTCAATTTCTGGAAATCATTGTGTACAATTTTCTATTTCTATTTTCAAACTATGTCTGATATCACAAGTAGCTGAGTTGGTTTGATAGCAGGATAATGTGGCGGTTATCTGACCCATGCACGAAAGACACTCGAAATATAGGTAAAATATTTGTCTTAGCTCTTTACATCAGAAGAAAAATATATCAAAATGTTTTTAATTATTTGATTCTCTCTATCAGCAGATCGTAATTTATGCCATCTATCAGGCATCCCAGGAGAAACTTTGAATTTCAGATGGAACCCTTAATCTTCATGTTATATTTTTTCCTACCAATTGTAATTTCTGGTCAGAGAAATAAGGTAATATGTTTCTGCACGCTTAAAATTTAATACTTGATAATAAATGTTTTGTTAGTAGCAGAACGAATGTAATTTTATTAGTATATATTATCAAGCAATCTGATTAAAAACTGACCCCAAAAGATTCCGTTCCTGCACGAAATGCTGCAGAGAAGTTCTGGAAATTACCGGCTCTCGTAAATAGTAAGACGGACATGAATGCAACTTTAAATTGAATAGGGTAAAGTTGACAACCAATTAACATATCCATTTCGATAACCGTTATTGCAAATTGCACTGTATCAGTTTAAGATGCGAACATTTCTGTATACATATATTTGGTTCAATGGATATGTCAACTCGTAATGGTTTAAAGTTTCCCTTTGACGAAAAGAGTAAAAAAATATTTCTTATAATAAGTCCGAGAGAAAACTCAGACAAAAGCGACATTTTCTTACAACCTTACTAAATTATATGTCTGTAGCTTGATATAAAATCTGTTAATTTCGATGGAAATATAGATGTGATCAATATTTCCGTAAAATTGAGCATTTTTATAAATTTTGTGGCGTGGACAAACATTTTATCTTATTTCTCTGACACTAGACCTGGGATTGCAATTTCGTAGTAAAAATTATTTCATGCAATTCAAGCTGAAATTCAAGACATTACACTGTAGTGGTTTCTCCTGGTTATAAAAAAGATAAAGAAAATCCACTAAAATATATTTAGTTTCGTAAAATTAAGGGGTTCTGGAATAGTGACACTAGGTCAGGGATTACAATTGCTAGCTGCGAACGATATAGACGGATGATGGGCAAACATTACTACAGGCAGATTAGGTGCTCCATCTGAAATTCAAGACATTGTAGTGGCGTGGTTCATCCAGGATGAAAGGAAAAGTAAACAAAAAAGTAAACCATAGAAAAAAGATCAAATTCCTTACATTGTTTCGCAGGTTATCCTATGATCATACCTGTGACACAATATAACTTACATTATCTCCCAGATCATACACATCAACTATGTGTAATGTAATTTTGTTTATTTTGAAGAAAAAAAAAAAAATCAGTTACACTGAAAAAAAATCCTTAAAATTTAAGAAATATTCTCCGCCTATTACACCAGCGGAATATTCCTTAAAATTCAACAAGGAATATTCCGTAGCATGTTATGGAATTTCCTTAACATAGTGAGAAATACTCCTTAGTTATGTTAAGGAATATTCCGCTGGTGTAATAGTCGGGAAATATTCCTTAAATTTTTAAGGATTTTTTTTTCTGTGTACGAATACATTCGTCAAATTAAGGGGTTTTTGAATGGTGGGAGGCTAACAGTTTACGTATACAATGCTCCTCTTACACTAGACCAGCTATTCCTGTCTTGTTTATTACAAAGGGCGGTCTGGTAGATGGCATAAATTATGATCTCCTGATAGAGTGATTCAATTAATAAGTAAAAATCACTGTGATCTGTTTTTCCCCCTACTGATGTAAAGAGTAAACAACAAATATTTCACCTATACTTCGAGTCTAACCGTCGCTTAATCCAGCGATAAAACCAACTGGAATACATGTCAGACATATTTGTCAGGCATATTTTGTTTATTTTAAAAATAGAAAATTATATAGAATGTTTTCCAGAAATTGAGGATTTATTGTCGAATAAATGCCACTCTCCGAAACCAGAAACCAACGCACACAATTGCAAGCTGAAACAGGCGGTCGGAAAATAGGCACACGGAACTTATCCTATCTGATCTTATCCTAAGGACCCCATGATGTTTTTTCTCCCGATTATGCAATGATAGTCATAAGTATGTAGCTTTCTGCCATTCAGTTTTTGTCCCTGTAGATCCAGAAAAGGTTACTGGGGGGCGCCCGCCCCTTCCATTCCCTCACATGTGTCTAGTTACACAAGATTACATAATCCAAAGCAAATGTCCCAAGATCACATATCACATTCCTCTGAAAGGAACCCTTCCGCGAAATACATTATGTTCTCTAGTATGAGAACCCCTACTGATATGTCAAATATTACAATATTCAACTTGGGTCGAATAAATCCCCCGTGGTCCGTTATTAACAGGTTTGGACCAACCGTCACAATTCGGTATAACAATACCTGATATTACCACCATCGAATGCACTTTTCATGATAAATTGAGTTAGAATATGACACTAATATCTATTCGCATCTCTGAAAATAAAATTTACATTCAGGGATTTGCATCAATTGATTTATTTTTTAAAAAAACCTCAAACGCGCAAGTTTTGCTACTTTCCCGGTGTAGTTCCTTTGCAAACTTGCTACCAATAATTAAATAGTAACATAAAAGATGCGTCAAATAATAAAACTTCATTTCAGGATCGTACTTTGATAAATTTGGTCAATTTAAAAATCTCACAGTTCGGCAGAAAACACAATTTTGTGAATAAATTCTACAAAACAATTTTACAGCTGATGAAATTGCAAGCATTCCATGTGAGAGAATGAAAATAAAAATGGAATCTTTGCTGAATCCACGCATAATCACTTTTTAGCTAAAAGCGAAGTTTCATGAAATCTTTTGCATATTATAGAAATCTAACTGTCGCAAGATTTGAAGCGACGTTATACGGATATTTTTTCGTCATAAAGATTCAGTTCACTACCGGAATTATGAATATTATGATTAAGTACGAGATCAATTGCAAACGTATCACATCAATGGTAGTCTTTCTGTTAAGTTACCCAACTATTTAACAGTATAAATTTCAGATTGTTGCGAATTTGAAATCGAAATATCCAGCCTCGAGGGTCCGTGTAACCTTGCACAGTTCAATTTTCGTTTTGCTTTTTTGGTTTCTCAAAATCAAAAATTGAAATTTGACCGTCAATTTTCAATTTTCGTGTTTTGTTTTTGTAATCTCAAAATCAAAAATTGAATTTGACCTTCAATTTTCAATTTTTGATTTTGGGATTACAAAAATAAAAAAAACGAAAATTGAAATTTGACAGTAAATTTTCAATTTTCATTTTATGTTTTGCTTCGCGCAAAAATTAAATATTGAAAATTGCCTCGACTTGTCCGTTTTTCGATTTTTGATTTTAACTTTGACATATCAATGTTAACTTCGCATGTGGAAGGGTTATGACGTCATTTCTGGTACGACAGGTCGAACAGAAAACACAACTCGTGTCGTATGAGAGGTGTGGAGCGTGAGAGGCATATGGCCCCCCAGGTCATCCTCGGGAGCCAGTGTATCGATCGATTTGTTAGGGTATTTATACACTGCCTTGGCTAGTTGCCCACAGTAATTCTGAATAAAAATAAATCAAGGGGTATCCTCTAAATCAAACCAACAGGCTCAGCTAGCTCATTACGCCAATCCACTGCACGGTTTGATATGTGACATCGCTGGCATAACTACTTTGATGTCAGGCTGAAATCCACATCGAGAGTCAAAGCAAAAACCGCCGGCTTGGGATACCGACATGCTAGTTCAACATAACATCGGAGGATGAAATGTTCGCGGTTGAGGCAACGACTCAAGAACTCACTCGAACCACAAAAAATGTCCATGTATACCCTGTGCGAGGATTTACGATTTACCTGGGCCTGTAGAGTTGCACCAGATAGGTCTGAAAAGGCGCGTCCTGATTCAGCCAATCAGGACTCAGTCTTAGATTTTCTCATTTGTAAAAATAGATGTTTAGAGCGCTAAGAGCGAACAGCATTCATGCACACAAGCGCTATTTGTTATCGATTTGAAATATAGTATTTATAAAGATATCAACAAAGATGTAATACCAATAAGAGTAAGCATCGCGGTGATGGGCCGCAAAATCCGTATATGGCGACCACCATTTCAAACAAGTACACAACCGCCACGATTGACGCCAGACGTCTGAATGCTTCAACGCTTCAGGTCCAATCTTTCTTCTCCATTTTTGGGATCTGGATCGTTGGAGCGTTTAGAAGCTCGTCAACGTTCAGCGTCAAAAACGCTTCAACGCTTTAAGTGCGGGTGTCAAACGCTTCAACGCGGGAAGTTCTTAGGAGATTATCATTAGTGTACCCACGTACTTATACGTGCACATATGCCTGCTCGATCCTGCACATGCGCAGTCGACCCATTATAATCTAGCTCGAATGCCTGTCTCCAGAGATCTATAGTGTAGTGAAATTCCCATATCTTTCCCCTACTGGTTTTCCATATTATGCCCTACACCAGCCTATATGCATCCCGATTTGCGCTTTCCATACTACTCCGCGGAACGAAAGTGACATCATAAGCCCTCGTGCGCAGTTAACATTGACGCGTCGTAGTTAAAATCAAAAAAACGAAAAACCGACAAGACGAGGCAATTTTCAATATTTGATTTTCATTTTTTCGCGAAGTAAACGAAAAACGAAAATTGAAAGTTGAATGTCAAATTTATACGTCAAAAACATAAAAATAACGTTTCTGTGAAGATATCTTGTTCCACGTATACACAAACTGTTCGCGAAATTTGCTAGTGTCCTATTTTTCCGTCAGAGATCACAGTAGATGATTCGCACCGACAATCAACAAAATTGAATATGTTACTTTCCCTGTTTTAAGCATACAAGACGCGAACTGTAATTGTGGGCCTCAAAATAATACAGGTATTGCGAGAAGTATATTCAGTCGAATTCATGAAAAAACAAAATGGCGTCAATCGGGAGAAATTTTCTCTCGATTCTCCCGCTTCGAGGTCACGTGATCCGTAAGGAAACTCCGGGCGATTCACACTTTATTCACACTCCTTCTCTATATTGCCTGAGCAGCTTATATCCTTGTCTTACCCTTGGATTGATGTCACTGAACATTTTTATCTGCGACTAATTGAAAACAAACATACACGGTACTACCTTACAACGCCAACACTTTGTGATATTATATGAACTCTCTAATATAGGAATAACACTTAACAGTTGGTTTATTAATTGCGACTGCTGCTGTGTATATGGTGATGATTTGTTGTCTATAATTAATTTTTTTGATAGGCATTCCATGGATAACAATGATAACACAAGAGTAGGGATATTGATGGAAAACAACTACAATTAATTACAACTAACAATTATAAATAACATGCAGAGCGTTGAGGGAACCAGTACAACGAAATATCGCTCCATAAAAAAAAATTTCGCTACTGTATTGCGATGGATTAATACATACATATACCTATGTATAAGAAATGGGTTCCATTTTGCTTTTACTCCTATAAACAGAAGAATACCCAGGGTAAATGCGGTTTAAATCCCGAGATAAATTCATTGATATATATAGGTATGTATTTATTTCCGTTGAACAGGATAATGGTAATTTAAGTGAAAGTTGCCATTTGAAAGTTTTCCTCTGCTGCATGGATCGGCTAGTGTTACGTCAAGAGCTTTACCAACATCGTTGTAACAAAACACAGCACAACATATGTAGAAAAACGCCCCTCCCCATCCAAACAGCCTGTGGAACAACCGGAACCAGTTTAGCCACTTTTCGATGTTTCTTGGTTGGTAAAGTGGGGTTGCGAAGGGGGTTAAACAGGTTTTTGCTCATCTCTACCCCCTCCGTCTCGCTTCCGATGATGTCTACAGTATGTGCCGTTTCCTCAGTGGCCAATCAAACAATCCGGCGATATGATCAACTGTTGTCTGCAGAGTTGATTGACAGTTTAGGTTTTCTGGTCGATGACTTAAAAGGGAGAACATCGCCGAACAGGGTCAATTCTCTATAACAGAGGCAATATCTTCATTCAGATTTGAGTTTCCGGTAGCAGATTTTTAGAAGACAAAATGGTAAGTTTTCACATCACCGTTAAGTTGAATTACTTGATTTTCGTTTTTCTTATCAAAATTATTGACTAATTATATTTGCTAATGGTAAATGTTGCAATGAATATTTGCGTTTGCACAACTGTTGTCAGAACTGGAGAGTTATATCCCAATACACGAGTAGTGTAACTCCGAAGAATGACTTATGATGTATTATGTAAGAATCATCAGTGAATCTACTGGATTATATTCCAATATTTCTGTCTTTCAGGCAACTCAGGACATCGTCAACAGAACCTCCGAAGCTGTTTTTGTACAGTAAGTATAATATTTATAAGACGTTAACACTCATCTAATAGATATTAACATGCAAAGCTGCTAAGAAAACAACTTGGTGTCAATTAGCTGACGGTAAGCCGACCCATCTCAGGGGAAATCCAGATTATTACCGTAGAATAAAACCATTTTATAAAGAAAAGTTTGATATTTTACAGATAATTCGCCCATTTGACCAGTCGTCTTAACTTGCTAGTTAATGAGGTTGAGGACTGGACAAATAATATAATAATAATATAATGTAAAAAATTGCCAATATTTTTGTTGATCTCCTCAGGTTGTTTGAGTGTATTCGATTCAAGAGCAAAGGAAAATATCCCAAACTGGATGATAGACAGAAGAACCAGATTCGTTCGATATGGGCTACTTACGTGAAGGGAGACCCTACAGAGACTGGTATTCAACTCTTCATGAGGTAAGCAATATTGTCTGCTACTGACTCTGATCCATGCTGTTCGAACTACAAACCTTAGCCAAAAACGAACGAAATCCCAATTCCAAACGCCATTCGACGCTGTTTTACAATTCAACTTTTTGTACAGATTTGAAGTAATTTAGAGATTCACAAATTTAACAGCTAGAAGGGCAATGGCCCTTTACTGTGAAAAGATTGGGAGTGAAACTAGTATCCCGGCCATAAAATTCATTGTATGAAGCAAAAATTGCCAGAAGTTTGAGATACAGTATCAAAGATAATACAAATCCTTAGACAATATATTAAAATCGTAGCGTACCGGTAGAGCAAGAAGCATGTTCCAAATTTATGACGATTTTCCCGTGTTTCTTTTTGTGTGTGTGGATCCCTTCGTCCAGTTGCACAGCCATGTCACACGCGGTTGTGACATGACTCTGACTGTGGCAATGTAACTCAAGCCATGTCGTTCTGAAAGGGGACAAATAAATGAATGCCTGATTCGGGATAATGTGACAGTACACGTGATCAGTGTTACCCATCTCATTACAACTGATAGTCAGTTGGCTCAGGGCACATACATTCTCATGCCATCAGATTGTATAAGTCCTACTGATCGGAAAAAATGTTGCGCGCGCAACTGTTGTGCGCATGGCTCTCGACCAATCAACATCGTCTGTTAGTAAACGGAGCGGAGTGGGTTCAGGAGGTCACCAGGCACAGGCCCTAATAATGTTAATTTCAGTGGAATACAGGCGAAACATAATAGTATATCAAATGTTGTATGCATTACATGTTTCCTGCATCGATCAAATCCATAAAAACAGGATGCGCGTTTTTCCACCCAGTGCAGTCAGATGGTGTTACACATACAGTTCATCAGGTTGCTAACTCTGACAGTGAGAGAATGGTCACATAAGATATACAATCAACCCCAACTGCTGATTCACTCAGTTATCATATATAGCTGGATTAGCTTGTTCAGAAGATTTGGTTGGCCTTCACAGCAAAACTGGTTTTCTAAAAACAAGAAAAATATTGTTGTCAGACAATGAATCTAGAAACTAGATCTATACTCAAGAAGTTTGTTGCGTATTCTCTTGCAATTTCAGAAGAGGTCATTGAAAAAAACTTTCTTCAATACTTTACATAATTTCTCCTTATTTGCTTGTATGGATGGCTTCCATGTTTACCTTCAATGTTTAATGAAGAATCACTACAGAATCATTTAATGAAGTTCTGATTTCTGTGAAATACTTTAGAACATAAAATGCCATTTTCTTGTTTTTAAGAAAATAACCTGTGTAGGGCGTCAGATTCCTTTTTCTTAAAAAGAGATGAGATCGATTTTCTTACCCAATTATTAAGGACATTTTCAATGGCAAAACATTTTGAAGAACACAAAACAATTCTAATTTAAATATAGGACAATATGCATGTGAGCTGTACCACCACAAGCCATTTTGGGATAATTATCTTGGATAGTAAATAATATTATACCACTGAAAGTACAAGAAAATATTTCTTATTTCTAGAAACGTAACAAAATTCTAGAAAAACAAGATCTATTTCCTCAAATTTTTGTTGTTGTCTTTGATGGGACACGCACCTGTCTTTCCTGGTCCTCTTCAGAAGCCCTCGACAGACCTTCCTTCAGTATGCTATGTGCCCATGTGCCATGTTAATATTCTGTTTGTCGTAATTTTAATAAAGGAATTTTCTCACTTTTACAGGCTGTTCGATTTGTACCCACACACTAAGGAAAAGTTCGACTTCGCTCGTGGATCAGCCGCCGGACAATTCCAGAACAACTCTCGCGTGATCTTCCACGTGACCAGAGTGATCAAGTACCTTGGAATGGTTGTCGACAACATGGACAACTTAGAAGAAGTCGTCCCAATTCTCAAGCAGCTTGGCGGTCGTCATGGAACCCATGGTTACAACATCCCTGGAGCATATTTCCCGGTGAGTTTGTTAGTCCTAAATTTTGGGTTATTCTTTTTATAAGAACTTTACCGCCAATGTCTCAAATAAATTGTCGGCCATTGTCGGCCCATGAAGCTTACTCTGGCAAGTATGTAATATATATTTGTGAAAAGTTTACAGTCAATATCTGGAACCAACGTTTTGATGATATTGATCCAGGGGCAACAAGGAACCCGCGTCAAGCCTCGAATTAAGTTTATTTTACCTATTCCCACTGAAAAGTGATATATCTGTCAGAATAAAACTTAGTCCGACTTCGCAAATCTGAGTTAAGGACTCAAGACTAGTTCACAGAAAATTCGGAAACCCAAGAGAGTTTCCTTAATTACATCGCAACTAAGGCATCGCACCATGTGTATTATATATGTATCGAGATGTACTATCTAAAAAAACTTGAGTGAACTGTTCCACTCAAGTTTGAGTGAAATGTACCTGGTCACTCAAACTTGAGTTACTTTTCACTCAACTTGAGTTACTTTTCACTCAACTTACGTTAAAACCACTCAAGTTCACTCAACTTGAGTGGGATGAATTTCCACTCTTATGCTTGAGTGAATGTCACTCAAGTTGAGTGCATTTAACTCAAGTTGAGTGAAAAGTAACTCAAGTTGAGTGAAAATCTCACTCAAGTTTTGAGTGGGATGAATTTCAACTCTTACTTGAGTCAGAACCATTACACTCCCCAAGACGACTAATTTTAGTTTATGCAACTCCCTTACATTGCAAAAAAATCAAAGCGAAATTTTGTTAATCTGAATAGTGACCTAAAAATTGGGATAAACAATGGGTTATACGATTCATCCCGCTAAAAACACTTATTTTAGCAACATAACGCATATTGATCCGCGTATAATTTCGATGATTTCTATCGAAGTTTGTCCAATTACATAAATATTCAAGAATATTTATTAGTTCTGACTTAAGCTGATCAAACCATATAGATAAATGATACACTAAGGCGTATCTTATATCAGGCTCTGTGCGACGAATGAAGCTGAGATCATTTGCATGTAGAAGCCATATTGGAATATGGAGATGTAGGTTGGTATGGTTGGAATGTGCTAGAAACTAAACAAATTTGAAAAGTCCAACTGGAAGCCGGACGTGCAAGTAATATGAGACGCTTTCACAAGCCCACAGAACGGAAGAGTATATATATACGAATCCGTCATGAACACATTCCACTTGTAAGAGGGAGTGACTTTGTACCCGATGGCTTCTTCCCCATCGTCGCCGACGGACTTGAATTGTATAGTCATCGGATATACACATTGAAAACATGCACCAAGGATCCTGATAGGCTGATTTGTTTTTGTATAATAACGATGAGCACGTCATAAATGTTATTCTTTATAGGCAGTCTTGTTCAATATTCAACTGATTACCGTCTATCTTTTTATTTCCCACAGTATTTGGGTCAGGCTCTGGTTGATAACATGTCCAAAGCCGCGCCGACAACATTCAACCGTGGTGTTGAAGATGCCTGGAAAGAATTATATGGCTGGGTAACGGACCAAATCATCGCCGGTCAGACCGAGTACACTCCAGAACAGGCACAGTAGGTTGCAACTGACCTTCACCAATGAGAGAACTGTCTTACGCGAAATTACGCATGTGTGCTGATGGAAATTGAAACGGCTGTGAATTTGGACTAAAAGGAAATCGCACAATTGAACACTGTACGCCAAGCTGATGCCCCTGTTGTATATATGTAAATAAGGTCTCACAGTTGAATCTGTTAACTTTACACATGAACTTGATTTGTATTATTACGTGTTACTCAATTCAAGTTTATCTGCTGAAGGCTGCCATTTTGTCTTTCCGAGTTAAACTAAAAATTATTTGCTATGTTTTCTATATCGGGTTGTTGAATTTGTCCTTACTTCTTTGTTGTCTGACGGTATAATTGCGATATTTCCCGCCCGGCTTCTTGGCATATTCTTTACCGATGGTTTGTAGGTTACAAACTCTGGCGTTGGGAGAATGCTTGGCATATAACAACACTTATTTTTTATTGATCAGAAACTCCGATCAACCATACCGGTACTCCTTTTGCCATTTAGCTGCGCATATGAACGATTGAGGCGGCTAACATCGTTCTGTGATCTCATGGGCAGATTGATATATGGTCTCCAGTGGGAGAAACGAGCACAAACGAGAATTATTCTCAAATGGCTGATAACAACTGAAATACTATAGTCCCGGTACTGGCATCGTACTCTATATGGCTAATACACATCGCTGCCGCAGTTAGTTCGATCATGGATTCTACACTGACAGTGTAGAATCCATGGTTCGATAGAAAATATTTCTTTTTAATTGTCAATTCAAACAATAGCAAATATGTATACAATGTAAGACCATAAATCTGATGTCTTTAATACTTGTTTTGCTAATTTTTGCGTACTTTAAAGCTTTGATTTAAAGAAAATATGGTTACCTTATTGAAAGGAAACCAGGGGCTTCATTTTGAAAATGCTATGGGATATTGAATTTTAAAGGTGATTTCATAGATCCCTAAGTCGACTATATATCCAGACCTGTAAGTCTGGTGTCTTTGGAACTTATATTGCTAATTTAAATGTTCATAAATATGGTTATCATATAGGATGATACAAAGGGCTTTACTTAAAAAATTCCACGTGTTATTGAATTTAAACCAAAGGTGATTTCATAGAATTACAAGCGTCTAGTCCGTCATTCATAATTCAGCCGCCGTCCATTAAAGAATATCCGCGTCCATAATCCAAAGACCTATTCCATATTCCAGATAACAGTATTAGCACCACATTCAAAAAGACAATCATAGTATACAAACACATAGGCTAGTTTCCTGCAAGAGAGAAGGGCCAACAGTTTTCAATGATGCCGACAAGATATCATGATGTTCCAAAAATATATAATCCGTATCGCTGATCAGTATTCTTAATCCATAATAATCGTTGTAAAGTCGTCATCTAGAGAATGATGTCTCTCAGTCACGCTTGGATTGTGACTGTTCATATGAACACCATGAGAATCTTGAAGTATATGGGTTTATACGGCCGCCAGCCTCGGGTTGAGCGGAATCAGACACAAGTTACGAAACATAACGCCATTGATCTTGCACGCTCGGCTCGTATTTTGCTATCAGCATGCGATATGTATCGCCAAATTTGAGAAACTTTGAGTGGTGGCGCTTGTTGGAATAGCCCTGTTTTATAAGTTTTTGCAACATAATCCTAAGTCGGCTCTATACCTTTACATGATCAAACTCGAGCTCGAGACTTCGGACTTCCATGTACCAGTAGATACACTATAATAATTGGTGACATGTTTAACGTCTCAAAGTGAAACATGATTTTGTCCCAACTTTTGGGACATGTGAGTACCTATATGTTTCATTTGTAAACGGCTTCATGTTTCAAATTGAAACACGTGTAATCTTCATATGAGTTAATGATGTCTCGATATGAGACATGTCTTCGTTAAGCATGAGTTCGTTTGAAATATGTGAAGTCCTGCATATTGAAACACGTGTTGTGTGTACAGGTCTCAATCTGAAACATGTTAGAGCCGACTACATGTTTGAAAATGAAACGTCTGAGCCCAAACGTGACTTTGTCCCAACGACTTTGTCCCAACTTTTGAGGCATGTCACAGGTGAAACGGATGTGAACATGTCTCACATGCACTTGAAGGTGTTTCAAAACAGTCTACCTCCCATTATGTGTTTCATGAGACCACCAGACTAGCATGTGAAAGATACCGGTACTGAAATGAAAGAAACATATATCAAAAATCAACTTGCATCAATTTTTATTCTCTTACCTTCGATGGAAGTCAAACTCATGTACATGTATGAACCAACAATAACCAAAGACAGAAACATATAAAACAGACTGCTCCTCATGTTAACTCAAACCTCATAATTATTTCAAGCAGATGCATTTTTGGTACATTTTAATCCCTGATGTGAACCCAATTACCATAGAGGTAAAATTGATCATGTAACAATAATGTGCTCAAGTTCTGATTAACTATATCACTGATTCACACTTAACCAGAATTATAATTTACTCCTCCCAAGTTCATACTGGTCAGTTGACACGACACTCTCTAGTCTGGGATAAAATATTATCCCATATTTTGAATATTATCCAATATTTTAGCCCAGGTCTAATACAGCACACAGGAAACATTTCTTCACAGCTGTACTAATTACATAGGCCAACACATATCGAATTGCTGATTGACACTTCCTTTGTTTTTCACCTGACTCGCTACTCGCGATTAACTATTTCTATTCCCGCGCGTTTGAAATTCCTTTTCATTTTGGAGAATGGAATACGGATCGCAGATGATTATTAAAATTACGGATGGTATGGTTGAATTCATCACGAGTTGTTGCAACAGTGGTCACATTGAGGGATGAAGTATAGGAACATTTTTGACATCAAACACTATTCAATATTCTCATAGGATGAAAAATAATGTCCCCTCTGTCTCCTTCTGGTTTACATGTGCCACTAAGGCCGAATTCCGTCCAAGGCTGTAATGACATGTAGAGCAATCGTATTGACTGTGTTCAAAAAATCTTCTGATGCACCACTCATTCAAAATACTGGATATAGCTTTGATCACACAGAGAACACATTTGTTGTTTCTGTCAGTGCTGCTCTTATTACTCCTCAATCAGTGTTACTTTTGTCTGGCAATACAGTTATGTATTTTGTTGGTGTCTCGTAATATACTTAAATGTTTAATGCGATTACTCTTACAACTCCCAGGAATGAGTAGGGGGAGGGGGTATTATCATCCCACCCCTACCAAACCTTCTACCCTATATCCAAAAGAAGAAAACAATTTGGGGCTGGCACTAATGACTTTATAGCGTATTACGTTGGAGTAATTTTCACTTACCCTACTTGCATACCCCTCCGTGGATAAATTCAAAATACCAGCGTACCAGCTGAGTGACTTTTTTTTCTTCAAAATTTAGGCTCACAAAGTGTGCAAAACTATTTTATTTCACATTATTATTTCAAAAATCGACCATAACTGCAAATCTAGAATATGACGTAACTGTGAAGTCTTCAAAGCCGTCATTTTGTAACTGCACAGGAAGCCAGTGGTAAGCGTATCTTTGTTTGCAGATTTGCTGAAGCTCATTACGCTGCCGCAATGTATTTCCTAGATACACTGTAAAAATTGGCGACATGTTTAACGTCTCAAAATGAAACATGATTTTGTACCAATTTTAAGGACATGTGAGTACGTACATATTTCATTTGGAAACGGCTTTATGTTTCAATTTGAAACACTTGTCATCCTCATATGTGTTAATGATGTATCGATATAGACATGTCGTCGTTAAACATGTGTTCGTTTGAATCATGTGACATCCTGCACAGTGAAACATGTGTTGTATGTACGTCTTCTCTCAATCTGAAACATGTTACGGCCGACTAGATGTTTCAAAATGAAACGTCTAAGCCCAAACATGACTTTGTCCCAACTTTTGGGACATGTCGCAACCGAAACGTGTCCGAACATGTCTCAAACTTGGAAGTGATTCAAAATAGTCTATCTCCCATTACATGTTTCATCAGATCACCAGATCGCCTGTGAAAGAAACAGAAATACACGAATCGTTTATTAAATTCAGCTTGCATCAGTTTTTATTCTCTTATCTTCGATGGAAGTCCAACACGGGTGTAAACCAACAATAACGATAGGCTACAGACAGGAACATATACAATAGACAAGCTTGCTCCTCAGGTTAACAATGAATGTGATCATTCCAGACAGATATATGTTCGGTACATCATAATTCCTGATGTGAACCCATTCATCATGGCGTGCAAATTGTTCATGACAATAATGTGCTCATGTTTTGGTGAACTACATCACTGATTCACACCAAATGATACATTTACATTCAGATATTAACCAAAATAATAATTTATTCAAGTTGCCACATCGGTCTGTTGACATGACACAGCCTAATCCAGCACAAAGGAAGCAGCTCTCAACAGGGGTACTATATTGCATACAGATATTGACCATAATTGCTGACTTAGATACATGAATATCTGTAACTTGAAAATGATTCTATCATTCATTCATCTGCTCGCGGTAAATATCTCTGAGTGAGAGTCGTTGAAATTCCACTTCGTTTCGGGAAATGTAATACGGATCGCAGATGATTATTAAGATAACGGAGTCCTGGACTCGTCTCGAGTTGTCGCAACAGTGGTCACAGTCGGGGAGGAAGGGGGAAAATTGTTTTACACACCAACAATATTCAAAATTTTCATCAAGATAAAAAATAATATCCCCTCTCTCCTCCTGGTTTCATCTTCGCATATCCAAGCCGAACACCACACGTGTTGCCTTGGCTGAACATATAAACACAATATCTGATCAGAATATGAGCTTGATGATGTCATAGCTCTATAAATATTCCGTGATCCATATTAGGAGGAGTGCAATGTATGACCTGTTCAATATTCAATTTTGATTGACTATTCGAAAGAAATTAACATCTATACAACCACCACTTGCCATATTTGGAAATCTCACAGGCTGACATCAAAGAAAATCCTCGCTGCACTGTGTTGGTAAGCACCTATCTTGATTGGCTATATGACATCATGTACGTTTCCTAGTTTTTACCAATTTACTTTATTCAATAGGTCAAGGTAAATGACGAAAGGTAGATGAACTGTGACGATGCCTCCATGGTTTGGTGTCATTTGCGTCATAAAATGGCCGAATCCCGCGCAAGGCTGTAATCGTATATAGAGCAATTGTCCAGAAAATATCCTGATGCGCTACACACATTTAAAATACTGGATGTAGCTCTGGTCACGCAAATAACATAGTTATTGTTTCTCCCAACGCGAGCCCTCCATGATGCCCCATCAATGTCACTCTTTTTTTTTATAGCGACATTGCTGTGTATTTTTTTGGTATGAATCATTGGCAAATTTAAAGTGACGATCATGTGGGGTACCAGAAAAGTGGTGTTTTACCTTTTTCTTCGAGATTTTTTTTTTTGTGTGGATAAAAGAATGCGTGAGCTATTTTATTTCACATCAGATAATTCTTCCATAATGTACTATGTAGTTTACTTCGGAGAACCTGGCACAAATAAACAAAATGGAAAATCTGACCGAAAAATCGACCAAAAAGTCATATTTACAATATGACGTAACTGCGCAGTGTTCAAGGATTGAATTTTTTTAATTTTTTGCGCTTTCTAGCAGAGCTGACCCCAAGATATATTTTGGGGGCTTTTAGAATCAAGGAGTGAAAAAATATTTAGAGGGAGGGAGGCGTCTCTTCCTAGGCCTTGGCAGGCCTCAAACAGTCAAATACCCTAGACCTGGAAGAGTTATATTACGATGGAAGTAATTCAGTTAAATTGGTCGGTTTGTTTATTCCCAATACCGACAGATATATTCACGATCGCTAAAGACCAGAAATAAATTTTTGGAAGCCAGTGCTTCCATACACCAGACAAAATTATCCGTCTTTTATACTGTGTTCCTTGAGACATGTCGCTTTTGCGACTCGGTTGTACGTGTTTCGGCTTTGATGTTTCAAACAGCTATTCGGGTCATTATAGTGAAACGGCAACGGGATTGAAACATGTCACAACCCTCAAATAGCTGTATTCTCACGTCTTTGAGACATGTTTTCATGGGAAAACAGGGTGAAACATGTAGCATTATGAAGCATCTCACATGTTACCCATCTCAAAATGAAACGTTAAACATGTAACCACTTTTTGCAGTGTACGGTTAAATCTGTGTGAAGATGACCTGGTATCTAATTCAATGCATCAGACAGCACTGTCCGTTTTGTACCCCACGTTTCTTGACACATGTCGTCTTTGCGACTCGGTTGTACGTGTTTCAGTGCTGATGTTTCATACAGCTTTACGGACCGTTATAGTGGGATGGCAACACGGATGAAACAGGTCACAACCCTCAAATAGCTGCATCATTACGTCTTTGAGACATGCTTTTATGGAATAATTGGGTGAAACATGTAGCATTATAAATCATCTAACATGTTACCCATCACAAAATGAAACGTTAAACATGTTTCCTCTATTTACAGCGTATACTAGGTGCATAAATCATGATTAATCCAAATGTGCTTCCAGACCTGTTATGGTATTGTTATGGATTTCTATAGGGCTGATATAGACATACATACTGAAATTTCAGCCTGGGAAAATTATGACGGCCAACTGGAGAAAAATGAATTCATGGTTTAGTGTTCATAAAACTATGCTCCCTGATCTATTTTTTTAATTTATAAGTCATTAATAAGGAGGATTTACGCTTGTGACAAAATTTGACACCTCAAACCAAAATTCAAATGATCAAACTTCCTAATATCTTGCATGAAAATATGATTTCGATTTGAGGTGGTCTTTTATCAGAAGAGAGAAGCATCCGTATAAATGCCTCAAATATACGAAATTGGACTAGGCAGCACGGTTTGATGACCCGTAAATTCATTTTTCTGCAGTTGACCATCATAATTTTTCCCAGGCTGAAATCTTAGTAGGTCAAATATGGTTTTGCAGGTTTTGGGTTTAAAAATCAGCTTATTCACCGTTACTAACAAAGGAGTTTTTCGAGTGTAAATGTCACACATCCTTTGATTATTTGAAAAAAACGAAGATTGATTTTGGTATGAGGTGTCATATGCTTGTTACACTCCTCCTTAGAAATGTCTCAAGAATACAAAAATTTCAGGGGAAATATAATTTACAGGTTTTGGAGTGAATAACCGCAATCCTAATAAATTAATATCCTATCTATGCTTCTCAATCGTATATGTCGCTGTGCAAGCGACATCCAAATAGACACGCTTTAATTTTAATTTGATTGGAATAACCGTCACAGACAAAGAAACCTAGCAGAGAACATGTCGAAATCGTTCTACTGAATCCAGTAACCATCGTCCACTCGCACGTTTCCTATCTTAGTTACGCTGATCGAACTAACTGTGGTAGCGATGTGTATTAGCCACAGAGTACGATGCCAGTACCGGGACTATAGTATTTCAGTTGTTATCAGCTATTTGAGAATAATTCTCGTTTGTGCTCGTTTCTCCCACTGGAGACCATTTATCAATCTGTCCATGAGTTCACAGAACGGTGTTAGTCGCCTCAATCGTTCGTATGCGTGGCTAAATGGCAAAAGGAGTTTGGTTGATCCGAGTTTCTGATCAATAAAAGATAAGTGTTGTTATATGCCAAGAAGCAGGGCGGACAACATCTTCTCTAGCCAAGTCGACGTACATCACGTTGCTCTGTACATTGCCTAGGCATACTTCTCTAGTAAAGTTGGAACGTGAATCCTCATCGATGAGTGGAATGCAGAGACGGCTTGCTGCATCCAATCAGAATGCGCGTTACGTAGCAGTTGATTAGCAAGATAGCGCCCCCCTCCGCCCCCACTAAGAACGAGCTGTGTCCAATGTGCGGGGAAATTCTGCCGGAAAAAAACCCCAGAAGCATTTTCACGGCCACTTTCCATGTTCTGATCAATTGAATCAGCTTTTGGGACGCGCTGCACGGTCGAACGATAACGAATCGCCTTTCGAGTGTGGTCGGCTTGAAATTGAATCCAGGGGAACAACTCCTGGAGGCAAAAAGTCGCTCACCGTTAAAACTTCCACTAGGTGGCGCAGAGCAGTACACCTCTGCCACAAGCCAAGAATGTCAAGGCAGCGTAGAGAGCTTTGCGATGTAGTTGACTTGGCTGGTGAAGATGGGCGGACAATATCGCAATTATACCGTCAAACAAACAAGAAGTAAGGACAAATCCAACAACCCGATATAGAAAACATAGCAAATAATTTTTATTTTAACTCGGAAAGACAAAATGGCAGCCTTCAACAGATGAACTTGATTTGAGTAACACGTAATAATATAAATCAAATCCATGTGCAAAGTTAACAGATTCAGTTGTGAGACCTTATTTACATATACACTGTTAAATGGATTTGGTCGATTTGACCATATCTTCCATGGTTCAGACGCGACAGACCATACAGTGTGTTGTCAAATCGCTGTTTGACCATGGGATAGATGGTTATTTTGACCATACTTGATATGGTCTGTCGCGTCTGTACCATATCTTTCTGACAGTGTATACAACAGGGGCAGCAGCATGGCGTACAGTGTTCTATTGTGCGATTTCCTTTTAGTCCAAATTCACAGCCGTTTCAATTTCCATCAGCACACACGCGTAATTTCGCGTAAGACAGTTCTCTCATTGATGAAGGTCAGTTGCAACCTACTGCGCCTGTTCTGGAGTGTACTCAGTCTGACCGGCGATGATCTGGTCCGTTACCCAGCCATATAATTCTTTCCAGGCATCCTCAACACCACGATTGAATGTAGTCGGCGCTGCTTTGGACATGTTATCAACCAGCGCCTGACCCAAATACTGTGGGAAATAAAAAGATAGACGGTAATCAGTTGAATATTGAACGAGACTGTCTATAAAGAATAACATTTTTAACGTGCTCATCTTTATTACAAAAACAAATCAATCTATCAGGATCCTTTGTGCATGTTTTCAATTAGTATATCAGACGACTATACAATTCAAGTCCGTCGGCAACGAGGGGTGAGAAGCTATCGTGTACAAAGTCACTCCCTCGTACAAGTGAAATGTTTTTACGACGGAATCGTATATATATACTCTTCCGTTCTGTGGGCTTGTGAAAGCGTCTCATATTAATTGCTCGTCCGGCTTCCAGTTGGACTTTTCAAGTTTGTTTAGTTTCTAGCACATTCCAACCATACCAAACTACATCCCCATATTCCAAGATGGCTTCTAAATGCAAATGATCTCCGCTTCATTCGTCGCACAGAGCCTAATATTCGATACGCCTTAGTGTATAAATTATCTATATGGTTTGATCAGCTTAAGTCAGAACTAATAAATATTCTTAAATATTTATGTAATTGGACACACTTCGATAGAAAATCATCGAAATTATACGCGGATGAATACGAGTTGTGTTGCTAAAATAAGTGTTTTTAGCGGGATGAATCGTATAACCCATTGTTTATCCCAATTTTTCAGTTGAAGAATTAGGTCGCTTTGATTTTTTTGCAATATAAGGGAGTTGCATAATCTAAAATTAGTCGTCTTGGGGAGTGTAATGGTTCTGACATATCGTGTATGTAGCGGATGAAAATTAAGGGTCCAAGAAATGAAATTTGCTTTCTAATAACTTCTAAGCTATCTATCCAACTTTTGAAATGTGGATATGGTGATTTACACGTACATAGGTACACAAGTGTTTCCCATATCTGAAATTGTTTTACTCATTTTGAAGATATGAATGTTTAAATTACAATGACCGCGGTTCAGCTAATTATTCTGATTACGCAGTTTTTAAAGTCAATAGAATACTTTGTGCGGCGAAATTAGAAACGTTAAAGACTCTTGTGGGGACTGAATATCCAGAATGAGTATTTCAAATTTTAGAACATTTTGAGGGAAAAAGCACCTTAAAACAATGCCGTATTTTAAAAATTGCTTCGAATTGAGCTTGAATAGTTCTACTTTTATAGCTCCAACTGTGAACTGTTTAATGAAATTGAAATGCTTGATTACGTATCTAAAAAAAGTTGAGTGAAATTTCACTAAAGTAAGAGTGGAAACTCATCCCACTTAAAACTTGAGTGAGATCTTCACTCAACTTGAGTTACTTTTCACTCAACTTGAGTGACATTCACTCAAGCATATGAGTGGAAATTCATCTCACTCAAGTTGAGTGAACTTGAGAGTGGTTTTAACTTAAGTTGAGTGAAAAGTGACTCAAGTTGAGTGACAAGTAACTCAAGTTTGAGTGAACAGGCACATTTCACTCAAACTTGAGGGGAACAGTTCACTCAAGTATTTTTAGATAGTACATCTCGATACATATATAATAATACACCTGGTGCGATGCCTTAGTTGCGATGTAATTAAGGAAACTCTCCTGGGTTTCCG
The DNA here is from genome assembly GCA_036873755.1 of Hanleya hanleyi. NCBI lineage: Eukaryota > Metazoa > Mollusca > Polyplacophora > Lepidopleurida > Hanleyidae > Hanleya > Hanleya hanleyi. Next base: position 98,431 of record JAVTVY010035827.1, read on the forward strand.
AATTTTCTGTGAACTAGTCTTGAGTCCTTAACTCAGATTTGCGAAGTCGGACTAAGTTTTATTCTGACAGATATATCACTTTTCAGTGGGAATAGGTAAAATAAACTTAATTCGAGGCTTGACGCGGGTTCCTTGTTGCCCCTGGATCAATATCATCAAAACGTTGGTTCCAGATATTGACTGTAAACTTTTCACAAATATATATTACATACTTGCCAGAGTAAGCCTTAATGGGCCGGCAATGGCCGACAATTTATTTGAGACATTGGCGGTAAAATTCTTATAAAAAGAATAACCCAAAATTTAGGACTAACAAACTCACCGGGAAATATGCTCCAGGGATGTTGTAACCATGGGTTCCATGACGACCGCCAAGCTGCTTGAGAATTGGGACGACTTCTTCTAAGTTGTCCATGTTGTCGACAACCATTCCAAGGTACTTGATCACTCTGGTCACGTGGAAGATCACGCGAGAGTTGTTCTGGAATTGTCCGGCGGCTGATCCACGAGCGAAGTCGAACTTTTCCTTAGTGTGTGGGTACAAATCGAACAGCCTGTAAAAGTGAGAAAATTCCTTTATTAAAATTACGACAAACAGAATATTAACATGGCACATGGGCACATAGCATACTGAAGGAAGGTCTGTCGAGGGTTTCTGAAGAGGACCAGGAAAGACAGGTGCGTGTCCCATCAAAGACAACAACAAAATTTCAGGAAATAAATCTTGTTTTTCTAGAATTTTGTTACGTTTCTAGAAATAAGAAATATTTTCTGGTACTTTCAGTGGTATAATATTATTTACTATCCAAGATAATTATCCCAAAATGGCTTGTGGTGGTACAGCTCACATGCATATTGTTCTATATTTAAATTAGAATTGTTTTGTGTTCTTCAAAATGTTTTGTCATTGAAAATGTCCTTAACAATTGGGTAAGAAAATTGATCTCATCTCTTTTTAAGAAAAAGGAATCTGACGCCCTACACAGATTATTTTCTTAAAACAAGAAAATGGCATTTTATGTTCTAAAGTATTTCACAGAAATCAGAACTTCATTAAATGATTCTGTAGTGATTCTTCATTAAACACTGAAGGTAAACATGGGAGTCATCCATACAAGCAAATTAGGAGAAATTATGTAAAGTATTGAAGAATGTTTTTCCACTGACGTCTTCTGAAATTGCAAGAGAATACGCAACACAATTCTGGAATATAGATCTAGTTTCTAGATTCATTGTCTGACAACATTTCTTGTTTTTAGAAAACCAGTTTTGCTGTGAAGGCCAACCAAATCTTCGAGCTAATCTATAGCTATATATCATAAGTGAGTGAATCAGCAGTTGGGGTTGATGGTATATCACATGTGACCATTCTCCCACTGTCAGAGATTGTAATCTCATGAACTGTATGTGTAACACCATCTGACTGCATTGGGCCGAAAAACGCGCATTCATTTATGGATTTGAGGGACGCTGCCAGGAAGCATTTAATGCATACAACATTTGATATACTATTATGTTTCGCTTGTATTCCACTGAAATTAACATTATTAGGGTCTGTGCCTGGTGACTTCCTGAACCCACTCCGCTCCGTTTGATAACAGACGATGTTGATTGGTCGAGAGCCATGCCTTCAATAGCTGCGCGCGCACTAGTCTTAACCCAAGTCCAATCAGAGGGTATATCTGAGAGCAGGGCGTACACAATCTGATGCCAAGAGAATGTATGTCAACTGAATATAAGTTCTGATGAGATGGGTAACACTGATCACGTGTACTGTCACATTATCCCGGACCAGGCATTCGTTTAGTTGTTTCCTTGCAGAACGGCATGCCAAAGTCAGAGCTATGTCACAGACATGAATTTTATGGCCGGAATACAAGTTTCGCCCCATACTTTTCTGGTTGATAATTTCGCGCATTAAAGGACCAGTTGTCCCTTTAGCTGTTTTTGTGAAACCCGAAATTAATTTCTTCGATTCTATACAGCTGAACAGCTGTAGAACAGCGTCGACTCACGTTTGAAATTGAGCTTTCGTTCGTTTTTGGCTAATGTCTGTTGTTCGAACAGCATGGATCAGATTCAATAGCAGACAATATTGCTTACCTCATGAAGAGTTGAATACCAGTCTCGGTGGGGTCTCCCTTCACGTAAGTAGCCCATATCGAACGAATCTGGTTCTTCTGCCTATCTTCCAGTTTGGGATATTTCCCTTTGCTCTTGAATCGAATACATTCAAACAACCTGAGGAGATAAACAAAAGTATCGGTTTATATTGACGAATAGTTGAGATGATCACATGCAAAGTGGTAATTTAAACATTATATTATTATTATTTGACCAGACCTCCACCTCGTTAACTAGCAAGAAAAACCAACTAGTCAAATGGGCGAATTATCTATAAGCTATCAAACTGTTCTTTATGAAATGGTTTTACTCGTGGTAATAATCTGGATTTCCGCTAAGGTCGGTTTACCGTCAACTAAATGATACCAAGTTGTTTTCTTAGCAGCTTTGTATATTAATATCCAGGAGAGGAGTGTTAACATCTAATAATCAAATAATATACTTACTGTACAAAAACAGCCTCAGAGGTTCTGTTGACGATTTCCTGAGTTGCCTGAAAGACAGAAATTTTGGTATATAACTCTCCATTTCTGATACCACATATGCAAAGGGATATATATTTATATATTTATATATATATTACAACGTTTACCATTAGTAATTACAACAAGTTAATAATTTTGGTAGGCAAACGAAAAACAAGCAATTAACCTTAATAATGAGGTGGTAACTTACCATTTTGTCTGCTAAAAATCCGCTACCGGAAACTCAAATCTTGAATGAAGATATTGCCTCTGTCCAGAGAATTGACCCCATCCGCCGATGTCCTGCCTTTTAAGCCATCGACCAAAAACCTATACTGTCAATCAACTTTGCAGACAACAGTTGATCATAGCGTCTGGTTGTTTGATTGGCCAATGGAGAATCGGCGCGTCCTAGACGTCATCGGTAGGACAGAGGAGGGGGTGGGGATGGGGAGGGGCGGGGGTCAGAGAGAAGCAAGAACGTGTTTAGGCCCCTTTACAATCCAACTTTCTCAACCAAGATACATCGTAAAAGTTACTAAACTGGTTTCAGTTGTTCCCTGGGCTGTGTTGACGGGGAGGGGGCGTTTTCCACAGGCTGTGCTGTGCTTTGTTACAACTATGTTAGCTCTTCGCGTATACTAGATTATTCATGCAACAGAGGGACATATACAAATGGCAATTTCCGTTTAAATAACCATTCACCAGAAATAAATACATACCTGTATATATCAATGAACTTATCTCGAGATTTAGACCGCATTTACTAGGGTTTCCTTTTATTTTATTGGAGTAAAATCAAAATGGAACAACCCCTTACTTATACATAATGAATCCATCAGAATATAGTAGCGCGCACTTTGAAAACTTTCAACGGTTCCGGTATGCAATTTTTCGTCACTGAAAACTTTGTTTTTGTTCTGGTGTAACATTTTGTTATACTGGTATTTTCCCCTTAAGGTTAATTATAAACCACAAATCGTCGCTTTATACAGCAACAGGCGCAAATAATAAACCAACTTTCAAGTGGTGTCCACATGTTAGAGCTCTGTCGCCTGTTTAGCAGTTCACAAAAGTGCTGTCGTTCTAACGTAGCCCCGTGTATGTTAGTTTTTAATTAGTTCAGCAATGTTCAGTGACTTCAATCAAACAGTAGGATATTCAACCCACGGGCAACGACTAATTTGTTCAGGCCACAGAGAAGGTATACGCTGAAAACTACCATTTTCTGTCAAATTTTGTCCAATCTTTGGGTTTAGTTTCAGTATTAACGTGATTTACGTTTTTCTTGGATGGTAATCGTCAAAAAAAAAATCGGAATGTAAAGCAGGGAAAATATCAACATATCCTCAAATGACATACAGTTATAACTCCAAGCAAATAAAATTGAATTTATCGAAACCTATATACCGGTAGATAAAGTGTTTGACGGCTATTCTGCTACATTATTTATTGACAAATACATGTAGGCAAAATTAGATATCGCCGTTATTTTATCCTATTGACCTTATTGAGGGTGCTTTGGTTGAAATTAAAATTGGCAGGCAATTGCGTGTGAAACCTTCGTTTTCAATATTTGAGTAACTAGTAACGAATACTTTAATAGAATGAATTCATACACTATGACATGTAATATTATTGATCTCGTACTTAACGGACCATGGGGCATTTTAGGACCCACTAAAGACCGTATTGTAAGTTTTATAGTGGTATTCAATTGCAAGCGAGAGAACAATGTATTGTGCAGTGGATTTGCTTTCAGAGGAAAGTGGTATCGTGAGTTTTGGAAAGATCGGTCTGGTTTTTGTGAACTTGCATGCGTAACTCGACCGACAAATAAATGAGGGAGTGGCAGAGACGAGCGCTTCCCAGGGGGGTTGAATATGAAGAGAGGTGGGGCTAAGGACCACTTTGGCCCCACAATAATTGTGGCTGGGGTGCCTTGAAATGGGTCGAAAGTTAGTGGAGAAGGTCTGAAATTTCACAATTTTCCAGGAGAGTACCCCTGACCCCTTCTTTCTTCCTTCACGGGGTGCAATTTTATCGTGACTAGTACAGAGGTAGGGCATCCCCCTCTTTCTTCCTTCACGGGGTTCAAATTTATCGTGACAAGTCTTAAATTGCAGTTTCATCCAAAGTGGGATATGTTTCGTATGATATCCGCCTATCTTTTTCGATAAATACGTTACTTAGCACTGCAAATTGACGCATTTGACACTCGCAACTTCAAACAATTCAGCTTGACATTGATGCAACAACTGTCGCATCGATGAAGTCACATTTTCTTTCAGAGGTGTTAGCGTTTGACTTTGAATTAAGTTTACGAGCCGATGGTTTCATCTAAACTGCAATATTTATGCCCCCCCCCCCGCGCTCTTTGAAAGAGTTAGAAAGGCGGAAATTGTGAAAATTTTTACTCTAAAATCTTCTCTGAAAATGCACAAAAGTGAGTAAACTGAAGGATAAATTTTCCAAATTTCCAGGAGAGGGCCCCGGATCCGACACTTCGCGGGAGGGCCCCTCCCCAAATATGTCTTATTCCTCGACCAAGGGAGCTGAAACTTACCACACCATACCCTTGGGTCCAGCTCTCCAAATTTTGCAAAAGAAATCCAAGATGACCACTTTGATGATGTCACATTGACGTCATTTTCAAAAAAGTAATTTTGGGGTCTATTTTTCGAATTTTCTATTTGTGTTTTCTTCGCTAAAACTGCATGAAAAATTAGTAAATATTAAACTGATGTGAAATAAAATAGTTCTTGCCCACATTTCCTCGCAGAAAAACAGAACTTTTGAAGAAGAATGGCGAAACTATCACTTTTCTGGAAACCCACATCGACGCGATTTTGAGTTTACCCAAGATCCTTTGCTCGGCGGGGGTATGTAAATAGGCTCAAAATGACTCCTATATCATAAACTACAGAGTCACGGAGTATCACCTCTTAATTTTTTGTCGTTCTGGAGATAGGATGGAAAGTTTGGTTTTTGAGGCATAATGGCTCCCCGTGTCTGCATGGTAGGGTTAAAAGGTTACTCCTGACTTTATTATATGCCCCTTACTTTTTAGTGTTTTTGTTAACGATATATTTTACACTCCGAAACACAGTGATATATATAACTACGCTGATGACACTTTATCTTGCTGTCGTCGTGGCCCTATTGACGGTATTACAAACTATTCTAGAAGAAAACTCCGAGGTTGCTATTCAGTGGCTTTATGAAAATGAGATGGCTAACCCTCATAAATTCCAGTCTATCATGATATGTCCCAACAGAAACCATGTATGCAGTCTAAATATTGATGTTCGTTGTCGTCTGATAAAACCAGAGGATTGTGAGGATTAAGAGTAGATATTGACCACAACCTATAAACTTCGAGATCCATATATCTGATATTTTTCAAAGAAAAACATAGACCTAAGGCAAATGTTTTTAAACGTCTCTATCGATTAATGGATTTCAACTCACGGCTTTTAGAAGTTTTATATTAATTACAATCTCGTTTAATTGATGTTGGATGTTCCAAGGCCAAAAGCAAAATGTTAGAAAAATCTGCAGAGACGGTGCCTCAGATTTCTTTTCAATGATTACGTGTCCTCGTATGAGAAGCTCTTAGATCGGGTTGGTCTACCCACTCTTGAAATATCCCACCTCTGTTTGGTGGCGATTGAGGATTTTAAAATCCTCACTGATCACAGCCCACATATATGTCTGATTTGTTCACGGTAAATCCCTGTTCCAGTTATCAAAGTAGCCAACAAGTGACAGTTTTCAGGTTTGACGCGGTAACTTACAGTAAAAGTTCACTCAGGTACATGAGAAACAGTAATCTGGAACCACCTTCAAAATCATCTCAATTAAGCTAAAGGAATTTAAAGCCCTCATAAAAGCTTGGAATGAGAATTTGTCCGGCTGTAAATGCAATATGTGCAAATACTGCAAACATTTGTCCATATTAGTCAATTAGTTAATTTTATAAACTTGTTTCGGGTTTAGCAGAAAAGCACAATTCGTTGTGCTTGTTATGAAGTTCTGTGTAATTAATCAACATGGTTTTCCTTGGATTTTAGGCTTATGTTGATGAATAGCCTCAGGCTAATGTTCTCTTGTATATCTGACGGACTTTGAATAAATCTTGTCTTATTGTTTTATACTATAGAGGTAATTTCGGAATATTGGAATGGTGGTTTGGAATCTAGAAATGATTATCCGCCTCTAGAAAGGCATATACGAATAATCGTGCTCCCCCCCCCCCTCCCAGTATAATATTCCCCATCCATGAACTAGCCGACATCGACATATATGGACTGACTGAGAATTAGAATCGGCTACTCCCTCCAGACTCCCTTCCCATCCCCCCGAGGAAGTATAGTTCCCCACTCAAGAATGAATGACGCCAATGAATGATGGTTCGGTATGGAATTGTTATCCACAACAAGAAATGGAGTATCTGCAGGAAGAATGGTCTCCCTCGGGAATAATATTCTCCATCCATGAACTGGCCGACACCGACATATATGGACTGACTGAGAATTAGAATCAGCTACTCCCTCCAGACTCCCTCCCCATCCCACCCCGGGGGGGGGGGGCTGATTTTCAGTCATTCATAGATGATGGTCCGCTCTTAGGAATGGTTGTCTGCCCCTCGGTTGTGAATTAACTTCTAGAAATACCTTCCTGCCTATGGGAACGATTTACCACCATTACATTCAGGAATGAGGGTCTGGCCCACAGAAACAATTATCCGGTATATAAGGATGATGGTCATGTTATCAGGAATGATTCCACCGTCCAGAGTTAATGATTTGACGCCCAAACTTTGTCCGACACCTGGATTCTACCGCGTCACAAGAGTAGCTTTCTATAATGTGCCAACAGAACTTCAAACGAGCTTAAAAAAAAGCAAAGTTTTGCGTAAACAGGGCAAGGCTTTGGTGCAAGACCGCCCATCAAAAAGGTAATATTCTGGAGAAAAAACTGACAATACAACCTGAAGAAGATCTTTGTTACGTAAAATCTTAAGACACGTCCGAATGAATAACATCAACATATATGGAAAAGCGTACAAATAAAATCCTCAAATGCTAAATTTGGATTCTGATGATTAGAATTGAATTTCCTCCGAACTTCGTTGAAACTCGCCTGTAGCATTTTGTATGTCAGCCATTACTATTTAACTTATATTATGTTACTTATATTTATTGTTGCATACACCTCAAGAGTGGATATGTCGATTTCAAATTAGCAGCCATCTGAAACCTATTTTTCAAAATTTGAGTAACTGAAGAGAAAGATATTCTCTAAGGCGTGATACTTTTGCAATTTACCTGGTTATTAATAACGTACCACGGGGCACTTATCCGACTCCACTTTAACCACATTTAATAGTGTAACATTTATGTCCAGGAACATTTGACATGTTTATAGCGGCTCTCAAACTAGAGAACGTAGTGTATTGTGCGGAAGACTTTATTTCAAAAGGAGGTGATATCGTGATGTTAGGAAATTTGGTTTGGATTATGTAATCTTGTGTAACTCGACCTGGACAGAGACAGATCGTTTATTGCCCGAAGGATAAAGACACACATATACATAAAAAAACATATTACATTGCTAAAACAAACAATGGTAAACAGAAAACACTAAGTGACACTGGCTAGCAGCACATTGACATATATGGCATCAAAGCATTGTTGGTTCAATATTTACGCCCATATATAAAGTAGAACTATTATTATAAACCATTAATTGGCAGCAGAAGTAATTTTAATGCATTTAATGCATCATCCCTTATATACGTTGTAATGTAACACATATAAATATGACCACACTATATCTCATTATCCCATTATCTCACAGCAACAAAAAACAATCATGTACATATTTTGCTGTAGCTTCTACAACTGGCTTAAAGGTAGATACCAAAATATTTTTCATCTTTCGAGAAGAGAGGGTGGTTGTATGCGGCGGTATGAAAGGCTCAATCGCACTAAGTGATATTTTCCTTTGCTCACAAAATCTTGAACAATCAAGTAAAAAGTGACATTCGTCTTCCACAACATTACAAGAGGTACACACTCTATCACATTCTGGAACGTTATGGTACCTTTCTCTTTCTATTTGCAGTTTATGGGCACCAATTCTGAATTGGAAAAATGAGCCTCGATGCACTTTGTTACGTATGGACATAATGGCCCCTTCAGGTTCCAGCTTTTTCTTAATAGAACAATAAGTTTTTGTTTTACTAAAGTTCAACAAAGTGTTCCTCCATACAGTACTAACTTGACAGATGAATGAGGGGATGAAAGGAGAAGGCGCCTCCCAGTAACCTCTCTGAATCAATTAGCACAAAACCTGAATGGCAGAAAGCTACTCGAGGGAGAAAATATCATGATGTCCTTAGAATAAGATGAGTTAAATTATATTTAGAGTCGGATTTGTATAGGGGATATTAGCGCAACACATGAGCTATTCGCCGATAGAACAATAAAATACATTAAAATATTCTAAAATATGAAAATACATAAATAAGCTATATAGCAATAATTATAGACAGTTGACCAGGATATCTAAATGTGTGTGGGGGGGGGAGGTGTCCGTGCGCCCATCTTCTGACCGCCTGTATAAGCACGCAATTGTGTGTGTGTAATTGGTTTCGGAGGGGTGCATTAATTCGGCAATACATTTTCAATTTCTGTAAAACCTTATGTATAATTTTCAATTCTCAAAATATGTCTGACATTACAAGTAGTTGAGTTTGTTTGATGGCAGGATAAAGTGGCGGTTATCTGACCCATGCACGAAAGAGACTCGAAATATAGGTCAAATATTTGTTTTAACTCTTCATATCAGAAGGAAAATAGATCACAATGTTTTTATTTATATGATTCTCTCCATCAGGAGATCGTAATTCATGCCATCTATCAGGCATCCCAGGAGAAACTTTGAATTTCAGATGGAACCCTCAATCTGCATGTAATAATTTTTGTTACCAATTGTAATTTCTGGTTACAGAAATAAGGTAAAATGGTTCTCCACGCTTAAAATTTAATGCTGGAAAAAAATGTTTTGCTAGTAACAGAACGAATATAATTTTATTAGTGGTATGATAATTGAACTCATGCAGTATACATCGACCCACCAATCTGATTAAAAACAGACCCAGAAACCGATTCTCCATCTTCATCTGACCCTCTCTCTGTCTCAAGTCTGTTCCTGCACGAAATGCCACAGAAGTTCCGGAAATTACCGACTCTCGTAAATAGTAAGACGAACATGAATGCAACTTTTAAATTGAAAAGTGTAAAGTTGACAACCAAATCACATATCCATTTCGATAGCCTTTATTGCAAACCACATTGTAGCCGTTTAATATGCGAACATTTCTATATACAGATATTTGGTTCAATGGATATGTCAACTCGTAATGGTTTAAATTTTCCCTTTGACAAAAAGAGTAAAAGAAATATTTCTTATACCGGTAATAAATCCGAAAGAAAACTCAGACGAAATCGACATTTTTTTACAATCTTACTAAATTATATGCCTGTAACTTGATATCTGTTAAAATCGATGGAAATATAGATATGATCAATATTTCCGTAAAATTGAGCATTTTTATAAATTTTGTGGTGTGGAGAATCATTTTACCTTATTTCTCTGACACTAGACTTGCAGACACAATTGCAATTTCGTAGTGAAAATTATTACATGCAGTTCCAGCTGAAATTCAAGACATAAAAAACGGTAAACAAAGACAATCCACAGATAAAAACAAAATTCCTTACCGATATTTTACCACAGCTTTTCCTATAATCATACCACATCAATACCACATCAACATAAAACTCCACAAAAAAATAAGATACAAAAAAAAACAGTTACGAATATATAGTTTCGTAAAATTAAGGGGTTTGAATAGTGACACTAGACCAGGGATTACAATTGCCAGCTGCGAAAGATATAGACGGATGATGGGCAAAAATTACTACATGCAGATTAGGTGTTCCATCTGAAATTCAATACATTGTGGTGTAGTGGTTCTTCTAAGACGAAAAAAGTAAACAAAAAAGAAAACCACACAAAAAAGATTAAATTCATACATTGTTTCACAGATTTTCCTATCATCATGCGCATCAATTATGTGTAATATAATTTTGTTTATTTTGAAAAAAAAGTCATTTACGAATAGTTTCGTAAAATTAAGGTTATTTTGAATGGTGGGAGGTTAACAATTTACGTTAACAATGCTCCTCTTACACCGGACCAGCTATTTTTTCCTTGTTTGTTACAAAGAGCGGTCTGGTAGATGGCATAAATTACGATCTCCTGATGGAGTGATTCAATTAATAAGTAAAAATCACAGTGATCTTTTTTCCTACTGATGTACAGCGTAAAAAACAAATATTTCACCTATAGTTCGAGTCTAACCGTCGCTTAATCCTGCAATAAAACCAACTGAAATACATGTATTGTCAGACATATTTTGTTTATTTTAAAAATAGAAATAGAAAATTATATAGAATGTTTTCCATTGAGGATTTATTGCCGAATAAATGCCAATCTCCGAAACCAACGCACACAATTCCAAGCTTATACAGGCGGTCGGAAAATGGGCACACGGAACTCCATACTTATCCTATCTGATCTTATTCTGAGACCCCATGATGTTTTCTCTCCCGATTATGCAATGAAAGTCATAAGTATATAGCTTTCTGCCATTCAGTTTTTGTTTCGCTAGATCCAGAGAAGGTTACTGGGAGGCGCCCGCCCCTTCCATTCCCTCGTATATATATGTGTAGTTACACAAGATTACGTAATCCAAACCAAATGTCCTAACATCATGATATTACATTCTTCTGAAAGGAAATCTTCAGCGAAATACATTGTTCTCTAGTTTGAGAACCCCTATTGACATGTCAAATGTTCCTGGGTGCAAATGTTACAATATTCAATGCGGTCTAAACTGTAGCCGAATAAGTCCCTCGTGATCCGTTATTAACAGGTTAGGACCAACCGTCACAGTTCGGTATATCAATATCTGACACTACCACGATCGAATGCACTTTTAATGATAAATTGAGTGAGAATATGACACTAATATCTATTCCCATCTCTGAAAAAACATTGACGAGTTTACATTCAGGGATTTGCATAAAAAAAACAATTTTAACTCAAACGCGCAAGTTTTGCTACTTTCCCGGTGTATTTGCTTTGAAAACTTGCTAACAATAATTAAACAGTAACATAAAAGATGTGTCAAATAATAAAACTTCATTTCAGGATCATGCGTTTAGAAATTTAGTTAATTGAAAAATCTCACAGTTCGACAGAAAACACGATTTTGTGAATAACTTCTACAAAACAATTTTACCGCTGATGAAATTCTTAAACCCATAGTTTGGTCAGTAGGTGCAAGCATTCCATGTGATAAAATGAAAATGCATACTGTTGAAAGTTTTCAAAATATGTGCTACTGTATTGCGACGGAGTCATTCACACATATATATCTATGTATATGAGAAATGGGGTTCAGTTGCTTTTACTCCTATAAAACAGAAGAAAACCCATAGTAAATGCGGTCTTAATCCCGAGATAAATTCATTGATATATGCCGATACGTATTCATTTTTGTTGAATAGGATAATGGTAATTTAACTGAAAGTTGGCATTTAAATGTGTTCCTCTATTGTATGTTACGTCGAGAGCTTTACTAACATCGTTGTGACAAAACACACCACAACCTATGTGGGAAAACGCCACTTCCCATCAAAGCTATACCTGGGGAACTACTGGAACCAGTTTAGCCACTTTTCCATGTATTCTGGTTGGTAAAGTGGGATTGTGGAGGGGGTTAAACGGGTTTTTGCTTCTATCTACCCCCTCCGGATCTAGGTCATTTGCCCTTCAAGTCATTTGCCCTTCGGACATTTGCCCTTCGGATATTTGCCCTTCTGACCATTTGCCCTTCAGGTCAATTTGCCCTTCCACCCATTTGCCCACACTACACATGGTATATGGGAAACTGCTTTAGTAAACTTCTGACGAATATATTCAAGTTCGGTCTTAACATTTATTTCATCCACAGCAACATGTTCATTTTTTCCTGAAAGTAAAATGAAATATAGAATGCATATAAACAAAAAAGTTATAAACAATAAACATTTACTTTCTTTCATTAAACAAATTTAATTGGTCTTTGAAGTATCAGATGAAAGAGCGGAGTAAGAAATGCAACTAAGCAGAATATAAATAGTCAGAGATAATCCAGATTATCCCCTCACTGATCACCCATCACTGCAGGCTTGGGTCACTCACAGATAATCCTGGCATTGCTGGTTCTCGCGAAAAAACCCGCATACATGCGCGTTAACCTGCCCTCCAGTTTCACTGGTTTTGTTCAAGTGTTCATTATTATTTCCCCATTATTCTAACTGGCCTTTGAAGTAAGTAAAAGGTTTGAAAATATCTATTCTTTTTGAAGTTGATGTCTTTTCTTTGTGAACTTTTGTTAAAACACTACATGAACATTAAGACCGAACTTGAATATAATCGTCAGATGTATGTTTTTAGTGCTTTAATTTTTTATTTTTTTTAAAGTTTGATATCTTTTCTTGTGAAATAAACATTAAGAACTTCGTTAGAAGTTTACTAATTCAGTTTCCCATATATCATGTGTAGTGTGGGCAAATGGGTGGAAGGCCAAATTGACATGAAGGGCAAATGGTCAGAAGGGCAAATATCCGAAGGGCAAATGTCCGAAGGGCAAATGTCCAGAAGGGCAATTGACTGTACTCCACCCCCTCCGTCTGGCTTCCGATGACGTCTAGGAGGGTCGTTTTTCCAGTGGCCAGTCAAACAATCGGGCGATTCTTGTCTGCAGAGTTGATTGACAGTTTAGGTTTTCTGGTTGATGGCTTAAAAGGCAGGACATCGGCGGATAAGGTCAATTCTCTGTAACAGAGGCAATATCTTCATTCAGATTTGAGTTTCCTGTAGCGAATTTTTAGCAGACAAAATGGTAAGTTTCCACATCACCGTTAAGTTTCATTGCTTGTTTATTTTTTTAGCTTACCAAAATTATTAACTAATTCTATTTGCTAGTGGTAAACATTGTAATGTATTTTTGCCTTTGCACATCTGTATTGAGAACTGGAGAGTTATATGTCAATATTTCTGTCTTTCAGGCAACTCAGGAAATCGTCAACAGAACCGCTGAGGCTGTTTTTGTACAGTAAGTATATTACTTGATTATTAGATGTTAAGGATAGCTGTCCCCTTAGAGGGTCAAAATTGGTCATATTTTTTTATTTCTTCATTCAAATATTCACTATTTCCTCTAACCGCTTTGATGAAAAAAACGAGTAGGTCCCATTAGACAGATTAAAAAAGTATTTGACAATAGAATTCAAGCAAAAAATTTGGATTAATTCATCAGATGTATAGCTGGACACATTTTGCCCGATTTCTAGCCTTTCATTTTTGTACAAAATCCGGGATTTAGACATTTATTTCTCGAAAAGTATCCATGCTACGCTTTTGAAATTTGGCATGCTTGTTACTTATAAGGTGATCTAGTAAAAGTTATCTCACTTTTTGTAAGTTCAACTTTTAAGACAAACGACTGTAAAATAGTACGTTTTTTTCAATTTATTTTAGTAAAATAGCTGTAAAAACAAAATCAGGCAAAAATTTAAAAAAAAGAAGATAAAGTGTACTAGTTCGAATTGTCTCCTATCAAGGTATACCATCAAAGTTGAAATAAGACCAACAGTTTTCATGAAATTTCAATTGAAAAATGGACGCTATTGTTTTCATTTTAATTTTTTTAAATTGGAGTATTTTCTACATAGTAGCAAGGTCGGTTATACAAATCATATAGTTGGAATCTCCACGATGTACGCTTTCATAAAATATATAGTTTATTATGGTTATCTTGTATATTTATTGATACATTGTCACGGAGGAGCAAAAACTGCCTCTAAGGAGACAGCTATCCTTAACACTCCTCTAATAAATATTGACATGAAAACCTGCTAAGAAAACAACTTGGTATTACTTAGCGGACGGTAAGCCGCCTCATCGCAGTGGAAATCCAGATTATTACCGTAGAGTAAAACCATTTTATAGAGAACAGTTTGATATTTTGTAGATGATTCGTCCATTTGACCAGTCGTCTTAACTTGCTAGTTAACGAGATTGAGAACTGGACAAATGTAAAAAAAATCACCACTTTGTAGGGGATTATATCACCTATTCCTATTCGTCAATATGAACCAATATTTTTGTTATCTCCTCAGGTTGTTTGAATGTATTCGATTCAAGAGCAAAGGAAAATATCCCAAACTGGATGATAGACAGAAGAACCAGATTCGTTCAGTATGGGCTACTTACGTAAAGGGAGACCCTACCGAGACTGGTATTCAACTCTTCATGAGGTAAGCAATATTGTCTTCTATTAAATCGGAGCCATGCTATTTGAACCAAAAAAGAACGAAAGCCCAATTTCAATCGCCAATCGACGCTGTTTTACAATTCAGCTTTTTGTACAGATTTGAAGAAAGTAAATAAGGCATTCACAAATATAACAGCTATAGGAACAATGGTCCTTTACTGTGAAAAATTATCAACCGGAAAAGTATGGAGTGAAACTTGTATTCCGGCCATAAAATTCATTACACGAAGCAAAAATTGCCGAAAGTTTGAGATACAATATCGAGGATAATACAAATCCTCAAAACATATGTGAAATTCTTAGCGTACCGGTTGCGCAAGAAGCCTGGTCCATATTTATGACGATTTTCTCGTGTTTTTCTGTTTGAGCCCTTCCCCCAGTTGCACAGCCATGTCACACGTCTGTGGCATGACTCTGACTGTGACAATATATCTCAGGCCATGTCGTTCTGGAAGGAGACAAATAAACGAATGCCTGATTAGGGATATTGTGACAGTACACATTTAACATTCTTTAATGCATTACATAATTTCCCCTAATTTGCTTGTATGAATTGCTTGCATATTTACCTTCAGTGTTTAATGAAGAATCACTACAGAATCATTTAATGATGTTCTGATTTCTGTGAAATACTTTAGAACATAAAATGTCATTTTCTTGTTTTAAGAAAATAATATATATAGGTTTATTAAACTTGGGCATATCCTGTCCCTTGTCATAGTTCACGATAGAAATCTGAAATTAGATTTATACAACCATATGCAAGTAATAATCAGCTGGTAAAGATTTTCTGAAATATGCATGACCCTAGACTACAATATATTCGTTTAACTTACACTTGAGACATACACTCTTTGAACAAAGGAGTGAAAGTGGGCTACTTAACAGAAAATGCTTCTCTCAGTTTAAATGCTTCACATATATATTTACCAAGTTTACGTAGGACTCCCTGTCATACGTTGAATGACCTTGAAGACACTTGTTGTTCCCCAATAATATTTTTGTATATGGGTTTCCCGAATATTACTGCAAAGGGGACATACTAACAAAAAATGATACTCATTTTCAATTTCGTTTCTGTCACAACATTGGCATTGGCGATTGTTCACCTTAGGGCATGTGTCCTTGCTGTGCCAGATTATGCTGGAGAGGGGTATGGAAAATCATTCCGGTCGGGATATTATTTATGTCTGGTGTAGAATAACATACCTTCTGTTGTTTTTGTTGTAAAGTATGACGAGCTTCTTCTATAACGTGCGAAACGGTTGAGGATGTAGGGCATGCCATCTCTTTACCTTGAAACTCTCTTTCTTGAACATGCTGCTCACTCAGAAAACTTCCACCGTGGCTCTGGCTCTCAGTTCTAGATAAATATTTGTCCATGTTTGCTCTTCCTGCTTTCTTCCTTTTCCTTTTTCCGTTGCCGTCTTAATATTTTCTGTTCTGTAGTCAAAACCATGAAGCTGAAAACAGGGTAAATCTTATGGGCCCTTCATATAACACCAGCATGTGTTGACCTATATACACGAATTGACCACAAAACACGTCCGACCGCTTCGACAATCTCCTCCTAATAATCTGTGTAGTTTTTTCTGATACTTTTTCTTAAAAAGAGATGAGATCAATTTTCTTACCCACTTATTAAGGACATTTTCAAGGACAAAATATTTTGAAGAATTAAAAAAAAATCTAAATTAAATATAGAACAATATGCATGGAAGCTATACCACCACAAGCCTTTTTGGGGTAATTATCTTGCATAGTAAAATATTATACCACTTACGCCTTCTGAAAGTACAAGAAAATATTTCTTATTTCTAGAAACGTAACAAAATTCTAGAAATACAAGATTTTTTTCCTGAATATTTTTGTTGTTTTCGATTGAACACGGACCTGTGCTCTTCAGAAGCCCCCGACAGCCCTTGCTTCAGTATGCTATGTGTCCATGTGCCATGTTTATATTCTGTTTGTCGTAATTTTAATAAAGGAATTTTCTTACTTTTAAGATCTGTACCCACACACTAAGGAAAAGTTCGACTTCGCTCGTGGAACAGCAGCCGGACAGTTCCAGAACAACTCTCGCGTGATCTTCCACGTGACCAGAGTGATCAAGTACCTCGGAATGGTTGTCGACAACATGGACAGCTTAGAAGAAGTCGTCCCAATTCTCAAGCAGCTTGGCGGTCGTCACGGAACTCATGGTTACAACATCCCTGGAGCATATTTCCCGGTGAGTTTCTTAGTCCTAAGTCCTGTGTTATTCTGCTTATCAGAAGTTTACCGCCAATGTCTCAAATAAATTGTCGGTCCATGAAGGTTTACCCTGGCAAGTAAAAAATATATATTTGAGTTAAATTTATACGGAATAGGCAATCAGGCAATTTAATTTCATGATACAGTTCACAGTTGGAGCTAACAAAGTAGAGCTATTCGAGCTTAATCGAAGCAATTTTAAGATACCTCATTGTTTTAAGGTGTTTTTTCCCTCAAAATGTTCTAAAACTTGAAATACCTATTCTGGACTTTCAGCCCCCACACACGTCTCAAAGATTTCTAATTTCGCCTCACAAATTATTTTATTGACTTTAAAAACTGAATAATCGGAATAATTCGCTAAACAGCGGTCATTGTAATTTAAAAATTTATATCTTCAAAACTAGTAAAACAGTTTCAGATATGTGGAACATTTGTGTACCTAAGTACGCGTAAATAACGTAGTCCACATTTCAAAATTTGGATAGATAGATTATATAATATGGGATATGGAGATGTAGTTTGGTATGGTTGCAAGATACTCGAAGATAAACAAATTTGAAAAGTCCAACTGGAAGCCGCACGAACAATTAATATGACTACAAAATGGAATGAAATTACAGCCACCCAGAAACAGAAATAGTTAATCGCGAGTAGCATGTCAGGAAAAATAACAAAGGCAGTATCATTCAGCAATTCCATATTTGTAGGCCTAAGTAATACAGTACCCATGTTCAGAAATGTTTCCAGTGTGCCGGATTAGATATGGAATACAATATGGGATAATACTTTATCACAGATCAGACAATGTCGTGTCAACGGACCAATATGGCAAGTTGAGACTTGAGTAAATTATCTTTAACTTTTAAGTGTGAATCCGTGATATAAATGAATCAAACCTTGAGCACATTATTGTTATATGTACCAATCATGCATCTGTTTAAAATCATTATTAGGTTTGAGTTAACCTGAGGAGCAGTCTGTTTTATGTGTTTCTGTATATGGTTATTGCTTGTTCATACAATACATGTTCCTGAGTTTGACTTCCAACGAATATAAGAGAATAAAAGTTGATGTATGTTGATTTTTGATGAATGTTTTCGTTTCAGTACCGGTATCATGCACATGGCAGCCTGACAGTCTCCGGAAACACGTAATGGGATGTAGACTGTTTTGAAACACTTCAAAGTTTGAGACATGCACAGATCCGTTTCACTTGTGACATGTCTCAAAAGTTGGGACAAAGTCATGTTTGGGCTTAGACGTTTCATTTTGAAACATGTAGTCGGCTCTAACATGTTTCAGCTTGAGACATGTGTACACAACACGTTTCAAAATGTAGAACGTTACATGTTTCAAACGAACACGTGCTTATTGAAGACATGTCTCATATTGAGACATCATTAACTCATGTGAAAAGGACACGTGTTTCAATTTGAAACATGACGCCGTTTTAATATGAAACATACACGTACTCACATGTCCCAAAAGTTGGGACAAAATCATGTTTCATTTTGAGACGTTAAACATGTCACCAATTTTTACAGTGTATGCTATGTGCCCATGTGCCATGTTTATATTCTGTTTGTCGTAATTTTAATATTAATGTATTTTCTCACTTTTACAGGCTGTTCGATCTGTACCCACACACTAAGGAAAAGTTCGACTTCGCTCGTGGAACAGCAGCCGGACAGTTCCAGAACAACTCTCACGTGATCTTCCACGTGACCAGAGTGATGAAGTACCTCGGAATGGTTGTCGACAACATGGACAGTTTGGAAGAAGTCGTCCCAGTTCTCAAGCAGCTTGGCGGTCGTCACGGAACTCATGGTTACAACATCCCTGGAGCATATTTTCCGGTGAGTTTGTTAGTCCTAAGTTCTGTGTTACTCTGCTTATCAGAATTTTACCACAAATGTCTCAAATAAATTGTCGGCCATTGTCGGCCCATGAAGGCTTACCCTGGCAAGTAAAAAATATATATTTGAGTTAAGTTTATACGGAATAGGCAATCAGGCAATTTAATTTCATTAAACAGTTCACAGTTGGAGCTAGCAAAGTAGAGCTATTCGAGCTTAATCGAAGCAATTTTAAAAATACGGCATTGTTTTAAGGTTTTTCCTCAAAATGTTCTAAAACTTTCAGCCCCCACACGAGTCTCTAAGATCTCTAATTTCGCCTCACATAGTATTTTATTGACTTTAAAAACTACGTAATCGGAATAATTAGCTAAACCGCGGTCATTGTAATTTAAACATTCATATCTTCAAAACGAGTAAAACAATTTCAGATATGGGAAACACTTGTGTACCTATGTACATGAAAATCACCTTATCTACATTTCAAAAGTTGGATAGATAGCTTAGAAGTTATTGGAAAGCAAATTTCATTTCTTGGACCCTTAATTTCATCCGCTACATACACGATATGTCGAAACCATTACACTCCCCAAGACGACTAATTTTGGATTACGCAACTCTCTTGCACTTGAAAAAATCAAAGCGAAATCTTGTTAATCTTAATAGTGACCTAATTCTCCAACTGAAAAATTGGGTCAAACAGTGGCTTATACGATTCATTGTGTGTTTATTTTAGCGACATAACGCGTATTGACCCACATATAATTTCGATGATGTTCTATCGAAGTATGTCCAATTAGATCGATATTTAATAATATTTATTAGTTCTGACTTAAGCTGGCCAAATCATTAGATAATTTATACACTAAGGCGTATCGAATATTAGGCTCTAAGCAACGATGAAGCTAAGATCATTTGCATTTCCAAGCCATCTTGGAATATGGAGATGTAGTTCGTATGGTTGCAAGGTGCTAGAAACTAAACAAATTTGAAAAGCCAACTGGAAACCATACTAACAATTAATATGTGACGCTACAGAACGGAAGAGTATATATATATATATACGATTCCGTCGTAAAAAACATTCCACTTGGGGTGACTTTGTTTCCGATGGCTTCCGGTCGCCGACGGACTTGAATTGTATAGTTATCTGATATACACATTGAAAACATGCACCAAGGATCCTGATGGGCTGATTTGTTCTTGTATAATAACGATGAGCACGTTATAAATATTATTCTTCACAGGCAGTCTTGTTCAATATTCAACTGATTACCTTCTATCTTTTTATTTCCCACAGTATTTGGGTCAGGCTCTAGTTGATAACATGTCCAAAGCAGCGCAGACCACATTCAATCGTGGCGTTGAGGATGCCTGGAGAGAATTATATGGCTGGGTAACGGACCAGATCATCGCCGGTCAGACTGAGTACACACCAGAACAGGCGCAGTAGGTTGCAACTGACCTTCACCAATGAGAGAAATGTCTTACGCGAAATTACGCGTGTGTGCTGATGGAAATTGAAACGGCTATGAATTTGGACTAAAAGGAAATCGCACAATAGAACACTGTACGCCATGCTGCTGCCCCTGTTGTATACACTGTCAGAAAGATATGGTACAGACGCGACAGACCATATCAAGTATGGTCAAAATAACCATCTATCCCATGGTCAAACAGCGATTTGACAACACACTGTATGGTCTGTCGCGTCTGAACCATGGAAGATATGGTCAAATCGACCAAATCCATTTAACAGTGTATATGTAAATAAGGTCTCACAACTGAATCTGTTAACTTTGCACATGGATTTGATTTATATTATTACGTGTTACTCAAATCAAGTTCATCTGTTGAAGGCTGCCATTTTGTCTTTCCGAGTTAAAATAAAAATTATTTGCTATGTTTTCTATATCGGGTTGTTGGATTTGTCCTTACTTCTTGTTTGTTTGACGGTATAATTGCGATATTGTCCGCCCATCTTCACCAGCCAAGTCAACTACATCGCAAAGCTCTCTACGCTGCCTTGACATTCTTGGCTTGTGGCAGAGGTGTACTGCTCTGCGCCACCTAGTGGAAGTTTTAACGGTGAGCGACTTTTTGCCTCCAGGAGTTGTTCCCCTGGATTCAATTTCAAGCCGACCACACTCGAAAGGCGATTCGTTATCGTTCGACCGTGCAGCGCGTCCCAAAAGCTGATTCAATTGATCAGAACATGGAAAGTGGCCGTGAAAATGCTTCTGGGGTTTTTTTCCGGCAGAATTTCCCCGCACATTGGACACAGCTCGTTCTTAGTGGGGGCGGAGGGGGGCGCTATCTTGCTAATCAACTGCTACGTAACGCGCATTCTGATTGGATGCAGCAAGCCGTCTCTGCATTCCACTCATCGATGAGGATTCACGTTCCAACTTTACTAGAGAAGTATGCCAAGGCAATGTACAGAGCAACGTGATGTACGTCGACTTGGCTAGAGAAGATGTTGTCCGCCCTGCTTCTTGGCATATAACAACACTTATCTTTTATTGATCAGAAACTCGGATCAACCAAACTCCTTTTGCCATTTAGCCACGCATACGAACGATTGAGGCGACTAGCACCGTTCTGTGAACTCATGGACAGATTGATAAATGGTCTCCAGTGGGAGAAACGAGCACAAACGAGAATTATTCTCAAATAGCTGATAACAACTGAAATACTATAGTCCCGGTACTGGCATCGTACTCTGTGGCTAATACACATCGCTACCACAGTTAGTTCGATCAGCGTAACTAAGATAGGAAACGTGCGAGTGGACGATGGTTACTGGATTCAGTAGAACGATTTCGACATGTTCTCTGCTAGGTTTCTTTGTCTGTGACGGTTATTCCAATCAAATTAAAATTAAAGCGTGTCTATTTGGATGTCGCTTGCACAGCGACATATACGATTGAGAAGCATAGATAGGATATTAATTTATTAAGATTGCGGTTATTCACTCCAAAACCTGTAAATTATATTTCCCCTGAAATTTTGGTATTCTTGAGACATTTCTAAGGAGGAGTGTAACAAGCATATGACACCTCATACCAAAATCAATCTTCGTTTTTCAAATACTCAAAGGATGTGTGACATTTACACTCGAAAAACTCCTTTGTTAGTAACGGTGAATGAGTTGATTTTTAAACCCAAAACCTGCAAAACCATATTTCTCTTGAAGAAGACATATTAAAATTTCAACCTGGGAAAAATTATGATGGCCAACTGCAGAAAAATGAATTTACGGTTCATCAAACCGTGCTGCTTAGTCCAATTTCGTATATTTGAGGTATTTATACGGATGCTTTTCTCTTCTGACAAAAGACCACCTCAAATCAAAATCATATTTTCATGCAAGATATTAGGAAGTTTGATCATTTGAATTTTGGTTTGAGGTATCATATTTTTGTCACAAGCGTAGATCCTCCTTATTAATGACTTATAAATTTAAAAAATAGATCAGGGAGCATAGTTTTATGAACAATGAACCATGAATTCATTTTTCTCCAGTTGGCCGTAATAGACAGGTCCCAGCCAAGAAAAAACTAACATTTTTTCCGGTCAAAGTTTTCTCAGTGGTTCCGTCATCCTTGACTCAATTTCGCTGAGGGGCCACCCTGGATTTGGCATCAAATCCAATATGGCGGCCAAAATCCAAAATGGCCGCCAATACCTATAGAAGCTCACAATTTCCTGCTCGAAAATTAATTTTCTAACCACAAACTAGGTTTGTTTCTAGTCCTACGTAGGGTATGAATAATTAGTTAATTTTGGAATGATTTGTAATTGGTCTGAAAATTCAATATGGCCGCCAAAATCCAAAATGGCGGCCAATGTCCATTGAATCACACATTCTCCATGTAGAGATGGACCATCCTTGGTCCGAATGCGTCCTGTGGGGTATCATCTTGTAGCTCTCGGGGTGTAGACCCCGATTTGAGGGATATCCATGTCATCTGTGACGTCATCGGTGACGTCATCAGTACGAGTAGTAGCGAAAGCGGGCATTTCGGAGGTGCAATGGATTGCGTTTGGAGTAGATGACGGCCTTTTTTCCATCCAGTTACCTGTGAGTGTGAGTGTATGCGCGCGTGTGAGTGAGTGAGTGAGTGGGATCCGACTTGACTAATGTATCGTCCGTTTTCATCATTTTGCGCATGCGCAGTCTGGCTGTAGTATAGAAAGCAGGCATTTTGGGGATTCGTGGAGGTTTGTTGAGAGATTGAGGGACCATCCCTGGTCAAATGGACCGTGTGGGGTATCCGCGTGAAGCTCTCGTGTGTCAGACTGGCTTGTTTTCATTGGAAGTTGCGCCAATCTGCACATGCGCAGTTGGGGTGTAGTAAGTAAAGTGGTCATTTTGGGAGGTGCGTGGGGGCCTGTTGAGTGATGAGGGACCATTCTTGGTCCGAATGCCTCGTGTGAGGTGTCAAAGTGAAGCTTTCGTGGTGTAGACCATGACTTGAGGGGTGTCCCTGTCATCTGTGACGTCATTCTTGACGTCATCAGTAGGAGTAGTAGCCAAAGTGGGAATTTTGGGGGTGTGAAGTAAGGTGTTTGGGGTAGAGATGGACCATGTTTGGTCCAAATGGCCCGATTGAGGTGTCCTAGTGAAGCTTTCGTGGGGTAGAGTCAGACTGGCATGTTTTTTTTATTGAAAGTCGCGCCAATCTGAACATGCGCAGTTGTGGGGTAGTAAGTAAAGTGGTCATTCTGGAGGTGCGTGGGGATGTGTTTGAGCGATTGAGGGACCATTCTTGGTCCGAATGCGTCGTGTGATGTGTCAAAGCAAAGCTTTCATGGTGTGGAACACGACTTGAGGGATATGCGGGTCATCTGTGACGTCCTCAGTAGGAGTTGTAGCCAAATTCGATATTTTGGCGGTGTGAAGGATGGTGTTCGAGGTAGAAATGGACCATCCGTGGTCCGAATGCGTCGTGTGAGGTGTCATCTTGTAGCAGCACCCACCAACGACAAGCTCAATGCTTCAACGCCATGATGAATTAGCCCTGAAGCCCTGCGCGCCTATACGTAGCTCTACGGATGTAGTCCGTGATAAGTGCTATTCTGATTGGTTAGTCCAAAAGTAGAGCAACAACAACATCATCAAATATTACAAGTCAATCCTTTTATTATCCCCTCCATCACTGCACATCCACGCTAAGGGAACCACTATGGGTGTGTTTACAATTCACTTATGCTATTTTCCGTGTATTCATTAGTTCATTGTTCTGATCTCAGAATGATGAGGGACACGAGTTAATCCTTATATGTACAGACACCACCACACACCGCACCGCACCCGCACCCTGGTGTACCCTATTCCCTAATGGCTATAGGGTACAGGGTGCACCACAGGTACGTGCACATGCGTGCGATGACGTCACTTCCGAGCTCTGAGCTCCACAAGCTTTGAGCTCCAAGAGCTCCGATCCAAGAGCTCTGCCACATGGGAGCTACCACCACCACCGGGCGTTGACGGGCGTCAACGCCCGGTGGTGGTGGTGGTGGTGGTGTGTGGTAGTGTGTGGTGGTGGTAGAACTGGTGTGTGGTGGTGGTAATAGTGATGTGTGGTGGTGTCTGTACATATAGGGATTAACTCGTCTTTCTGAGATCAGAACAATGAACTTCTGAATACACAGACAATAGCATAAGTGAATTGTAAACACACCCATAGTGGTTCCCTTAGCGTGGATGTGCTGTGATGGAGGGGATAATAAAAGGATTGACCTGTAATCTTTGATATTGTTGTTGTTGTTGCTGCTCTACTTTTGAACTAACCAATCAGAATAGTACTTATCACGGACTACACCCGTAGAGCTACGTATATGCGCGCAGGACTTCAGGGCTAATTCACCAGGGTGTTGAAGCATTGAGCTTGTCGTTGGTGGGTGTTGCTACAAGATGACACCTCACACGACACATTCGGACCACGGATAGTCCATTTCTACGTCACAGTTGACCCGCATATCCTTCAAGTCGTGGTCCACACCACGAAAGCTTAACTTTGACACCTCACACGAGGCATTCGGACCAAGAATGGTCCCTCATCACTCAACAGACCCCCACGCACCTCCCAAAATGACCACTTTACTTACTACACCCCAACTGCGCATGCGCAGATTGGCGCGACTTCCAATGAAAACAAGCCAGTCTGCCCCACGAGAGCTTCACACTGAAGCCAGGGATGGTCCCTCAATCACTCAACAAACCTCCACGAATCCCCAAAATGCCTACTTTCTATACTACGGCCAAACTGTGTATGTGCACAAATGATGAAAACAGACGATACATTAGACCAGTCTCACTCACTCACACACACGCGCGCATACACTCACAGGTAGCTGGATGGAAAAAAGGCCGTCATCTACTTCAAACGCACTCCATTGCGTCTCCGAAACCCCCGCTTTCGCTACTACTCGTACTGATTACGTCACCGACGACGTCACAGATGACATGGAAAAACCTCAAGTCGTGGTCTACACCCCGATAGCTACAACATGACACCCCACACGACACATTCGGACCAAGGATGGTCCATCTTTACCCCAAACACACCCCCACGCACCCCCAAAATGCCCGCTTTCGCTACTACTTGTACTGATAACGTCACCGATGACGTCACCGATGGCATGGATATCCCTCAAATCGGGGTCTACACCCCGAGAGCTACAAGATGACACCCCACAGGACGCATTCGGACCAAGGATGGTCCATCTCTACATATTAGGGCAGGAAAATGTGTGATTCAATGGACATTGGCCGCCATTTTGGATTTTGGTGGCCATATTGAATTTTCAGACCAATTACAAATCATTCCAAAATTAACTAATTATTCAAACCCTACGTAGGACTAGAAACAAACCTAGTTTGTGGTTAGAAAATTAATTTTCGAACAGGAAATTGTGAGCTTCTATGGGTATTGGCGGCCATTTTGGATTTTGACCGCCATATTGGATTTGATGCCAAATCCAGGGTGGCCCCTCAGCGAAATTGAAAGGGCATAAGCCAAGGATGACGGAACCACTGAGAAAACTTTGACCGGAAAAAATGTTAGTTTTTTCTTGGCTGGGACCTGTCTATAATAATTTTCCCAAGCTGAAATTTCAGTATGTATGTCTATATCAGCCCTATAGAAATCCATAACAATACCATAACAGGTCAGGAAACACATTTGGATTAATCATGATTTATGCACCTAGTACACGCTGTAAAAAGAGGAAACATGTTTAACGTTTCATTTTGAGATGGGTAACATGTTAGATGTTTTATAATGCTACATGTTTCACCCAATTAGTCCATAAAAGCATGTCTCAAAGACGTAATGATGCAGCTATTTGAGCGTTGTGACCTGTTTCATCCGAGTTGCCATCCCACTATAACGGTCCGAAAAGCTGTATGAAACATCAGCGCTGAAACACGTACAACCGAGTCGCAAATACGACATGTGTCAAGAAACGCGGGGTACAAAACGGACAGTGCTGTCTGATGCATTGAATTAGATACCAGGTCATCTTCACACAGATTTAACCGTATCTAGGAAATACATTGCGGCAGCGTAAATGAGCTTCAGCAAATCTGCAAACAAAGATACGCTTACCACTGGCTTCCAGTGCAGTTACAAGATGACCGCTTTGAAGACTTCTAATGCAGTTACGTCATATTCTAGATATGCAGTTATGGTCGATTTTTGAAATAATAATGTGAAATAAAATAATTTTGCACACTTGTATGAGCCTAAATTTTGGAGAAAAAAAGTCACTCAGCTGGTACGCTGGTATTTTTAATTTATCCACGGAGGGGTTTGCAAGTAGGGTAAGTCAAAATTACTCCAACGTAATACGCTATAAAGTCATTAGTGCCAGCTCCAAATTGTTTTCTTGTTTTGGATATAGGATAGAAGGTTTGGTAGGGGTGGGATGATAATGCCCCCTCCCCCTGCTTATTCCAGGAAGAGTAATCGCATTAAACATATACGCATATTACGACACACCAACAAAATACATAACAACGTTGCAAGACAAAAGTAACACTGATTGAGGAGTAATGAGAGCAGCACTGAAAGAAACAACAAATGTGTTCTCTGTGTGATCAAAGCTACATCCAG
This sequence comes from Hanleya hanleyi, assembly GCA_036873755.1. NCBI lineage: Eukaryota > Metazoa > Mollusca > Polyplacophora > Lepidopleurida > Hanleyidae > Hanleya > Hanleya hanleyi. The sequence continues at coordinate 125,711 of JAVTVY010035827.1, forward strand.
TATTTTGAATGTGTAGCGCATCAAGACATTTTTTGAACACAGTCAATACGATTGCTCTACATGTTATTACTAAGACGGGAATCGGTCGTTTCTCCCACTGGAGACCATTTATCAATCGGCCCATGAGATCACATAACGCTGTTAGCCGCCTCAATCGTTCATATGCGGAGCTAAATGGCAAAAGGAGTATAGTTGATCGGAGTTTCTGATCAGTAAAAAATAAGTGTTGTTATATGCCAAGCATTCTCTCAACGTCAGAGTGTGTAACCTCCAAACCGTCGGTAAACAGATCTGCCATGAGAATGTTGCCACGAAGCATCGCAATTATACCGTCAGACAACAAAGAAGTAAGGACAAAATTCAACAACCCGATATAGAAAACGTAGCAAATAATTTTTATTTTAACTCGAAAAGACAAAATGGCAGCCTTCAGCAGATAAACTTGAATTGAGTAACACGTAATAATATAAATCAAGTTCATGTGCAAAGTTAACAGATTCAATTTTGAGACCTTATTTACATATATACAACAGGGGCAGCAGCTTGGCGTACAGTGTTCAATTGTGCGATTTTCTTTTATTCCAAATTCATAACCGTTTCAATTTCCATCAGCACACGTAATTTCGCGTAAGACATTTCTCTCATTGGTGGTGGTCAGTTGCAACCTACTGCGCCTGTTCTGGGGTGTACTCAGTCTGACCGGCGATGATCTGGTCCGTTACCCAGCCATATAATTCTTTCCAGGCATCCTCAACGCCACGATTGAATGTGGTCGGCGCGGCTTTGGACATGTTCTCAACCAGCGCCTGACCCAAATACTGTGGGAAATAAAAAGATTGAAGGTAATCAGTTGAATATTGAACCAGACTGCCTATGGCAAATAACATTTATAACGTGCTCATCGTTATTACAAACACAAATCAGCCTACCAGGATCCTTGGTGCATGTTTTCAATGTGTATATCAGATGACTATACAATTCAAGTCCGTCGGCGACGATGGGGAAGAAGCCATCGGGTACAAACTCACTCCCTCTTACAAGTGGAATGTTTTCATGACGGGTTCGTATATATATACTCTTCCGTTCTGTGGGCTTGTGAAGGTGTCTCATCTTAACGTCCGGCTTCCGGCTTCCAGTTGGACTTTTCAAATTTGTTTAGTTTCTAGCACATTCCAACCATACCAAACTACATCTCCATATTCCAAGATGGCTTCTAAATGCAAATGATCGCAGCTTCATTCGTCGCACAGAGCCTGATATAAGATACGCCTTAGTGTATAATTTATCTATATGGTTTGATCAGCTTAAGTCAGAACTAATACATATTTATGTAATTGGTCACACTTCGATAGAAATCATCGATATTATACGCGGATCAATACGCGTTATGTTGCTAAAATAACTGTTTTTAGCGGGATGAAACGTATAACCCATTGTTTATCCCAATTATTCAGTTGAAGAGTTAGGTCACTATTCAGATTAACAAAATTTCGCTTTGATTTTTTTGCAATGTAAGGGAGTTGCATAATCTAAAATTAGTCGTGTTGGGGAGTGTAATGGTTCTGACATATCGTGTATGTAGCGGATGGAAATTAAGGGTCCAAGAAATGAAATTTGCTTTCTAATAACTTCTAAGCTATCTAACCAACTTTTGAACTGTGGATATGGTGATTTACACGTACATAGGTACACAAGTGTTTCCCATATCTGAAATTGTTTTACTCGTTTTGAGGATATGAATGTTTAAATTACAATGACCGCGGTTCAGCTAATTATTCTGATTAGGCAGTTTTTAAAGTCAATAGAATACTTTGCGCGGCGAAATTAGACTCTTGTGGGGCCTGAATATCCAGAATGAGTATTTCAAATTTTAGAACATTTTGAGGAAAAAAGCACCTTAAAACAATACTTGAGCTTGAATAGTTCTACTTTTATAGCTCCAACTGTGAACTGTTTAATGAAATTGAAATGCTTGATTCCGTATCTAAAAAAAAGTTGAGTGAAATTTCACTCAAGTAAGAGTGGAAATTCATCCCACTCAAAACTTGAGTGAGATTTTCGCTCAACTTGAGTTACTTTTCACTCAACTTGAGTTAAATGCACTCAACTTGAGTGACATTCACTCAAGCATAAGAGTGGAAATTCATCCCACTCAAGTTGAGTGAACTTGAGTGGTTTTAACGTAAGTTGAGTGAAAAGTAACTCAAGTTGAGTGAAAAGTAACTCAAGTTTGAGTGAACAGGTACATTTCACTCAAACTTGAGTGGAACAGTTCACTCAAGTTTTTTTAGATAGTACATCTCGATACATATATAATACACATGGTGCGATGCCTTAGTTGCGATGTAATTAAGGAAACTCTCTTGGGTTTCCGAATTTTCTGTGAACTAGTCTTGAGTCCTTAACTCAGATTTGCGAAGTCGGACTAAGTTTTATTCTGACAGATATATCACTTTTCAGTGGGAATAGGTAAAATAAACTTAATTCGAGGCTTGACGCGGGTTCCTTGTTGCCCCTGGATCAATATCATCAAAACGTTGGTTCCAGATATTGACTGTAAACTTTTCACAAATATATATTACATACTTGCCAGAGTAAGCTTCATGGGCCGACAATGGCCGACAATTTATTTGAGACATTGGCGGTAAAGTTCTTATAAAAAGAATAACCCAAAATTTAGGACTAACAAACTCACCGGGAAATATGCTCCAGGGATGTTGTAACCATGGGTTCCATGACGACCGCCAAGCTGCTTGAGAATTGGGACGACTTCTTCTAAGTTGTCCATGTTGTCGACAACCATTCCAAGGTACTTGATCACTCTGGTCACGTGGAAGATCACGCGAGAGTTGTTCTGGAATTGTCCGGCGGCTGATCCACGAGCGAAGTCGAACTTTTCCTTAGTGTGTGGGTACAAATCGAACAGCCTGTAAAAGTGAGAAAATTCCTTTATTAAAATTACGACAAACAGAATATTAACATGGCACATGGGCACATAGCATACTGAAGGAAGGTCTGTCGAGGGCTTCTGAAGAGGACCAGGAAAGACAGGTGCGTGTCCCATCAAAGACAACAACAAAAATTTGAGGAAATAGATCTTGTTTTTCTAGAATTTTGTTACGTTTCTAGAAATAAGAAATATTTTCTTGTACTTTCAGTGGTATAATATTATTTACTATCCAAGATAATTATCCCAAAATGGCTTGTGGTGGTACAGCTCACATGCATATTGTCCTATATTTAAATTAGAATTGTTTTGTGTTCTTCAAAATGTTTTGCCATTGAAAATGTCCTTAATAATTGGGTAAGAAAATCGATCTCATCTCTTTTTAAGAAAAAGGAATCTGACGCCCTACACAGGTTATTTTCTTAAAAACAAGAAAATGGCATTTTATGTTCTAAAGTATTTCACAGAAATCAGAACTTCATTAAATGATTCTGTAGTGATTCTTCATTAAACATTGAAGGTAAACATGGAAGCCATCCATACAAGCAAATAAGGAGAAATTATGTAAAGTATTGAAGAAAGTTTTTTTCAATGACCTCTTCTGAAATTGCAAGAGAATACGCAACAAACTTCTTGAGTATAGATCTAGTTTCTAGATTCATTGTCTGACAACAATATTTTTCTTGTTTTTAGAAAACCAGTTTTGCTGTGAAGGCCAACCAAATCTTCTGAACAAGCTAATCCAGCTGCATAAGTGAGTGAATCAGCAGTTGGGGTTGATTGTATATCATATGTGACCATTCTCCCACTGTCAGAGTTTGCAACCTCATGAACTGTCTGTGTAACACCATCTGACTGCACTGGGTGGAAAAACGCGCATCCTGTTTTTATGGATTTGATCGATGCAGGAAACATGTAATGCATACAACATTTGATATACTATTATGTTTCGCCTGTATTCCACTAAAATTAACATTATTAGGGCCTGTGCCTGGTGACCTCCTGAACCCACTCCGCTCCGTTTACTAACAGACGATGTTGATTGGTCGAGAGCCATGCGCACAACAGTTGCGCGCGCAACATTTTTTCCGATCAGTAGGACTTATACAATCTGATGGCATGAGAATGTATGTGCCCTGAGCCAACTGACTATCATCTGTGATGAGATGGGTAACACTGATCACGTGTACTGTCACATTATCCCGAATCAGGCATTCGTTTATTTGTCCCCTTGCAGAACGACATGGCCTGAGTTACATTGCCACAGTCAGAGTCATGTCACAACCGCGTGTGACATGGCTGTGCAACTGGACGAAGGGATCCACACACACAAAAAGAAACACGGGAAAATCGTCATAAATTTGGAACATGCTTCTTGCTCTACCGGTACGCTACGATTTTAATATATTGTCTAAGGATTTGTATTATCTTTGATACTGTATCTCAAACTTCTGGCAATTTTTGCTTCATACAATGAATTTTATGGCCGCAATACTAGTTTCACTCCCAATCTTTTCACAGTAAAGGGCCATTGCCCTTCTAGCTGTTAAATTTGTGAATCTCTAAATTACTTCAAATCTGTACAAAAAGTTGAATTGTAAAACAGCGTCGAATGGCGTTTGGAATTGGGATTTCGTTCGTTTTTGGCTGAGGTTTGTAGTTCGAACAGCATGGATCAGAGTCAGTAGCAGACAATATTGCTTACCTCATGAAGAGTTGAATACCAGTCTCTGTAGGGTCTCCCTTCACGTAAGTAGCCCATATCGAACGAATCTGGTTCTTCTGTCTATCATCCAGTTTGGGATATTTTCCTTTGCTCTTGAATCGAATACACTCAAACAACCTGAGGAGATCAACAAAAATATTGGCAATTTTTTACATTATATTATTATTATATTATTTGTCCGGTCCTCAACCTCGTTAACTAGCAAGTTAAGACGACTGGTCAAATGGGCGAATTATCTGTAAAATATCAAACTTTTCTTTATAAAATGGTTTTATTCTACGGTAATAATCTGGATTTCCCCTGAGATGGGTCGGCTTACCGTCAGCTAATTGACACCAAGTTGTTTTCTTAGCAGCTTTGCATGTTAATATCTATTAGATGAGTGTTAACGTCTTATAAATATTATACTTACTGTACAAAAACAGCTTCGGAGGTTCTGTTGACGATGTCCTGAGTTGCCTGAAAGACAGAAATATTGGAATATAATCCAGTAGATTCACTGATGATTCTTACATAATACATCATAAGTCATTCTTCGGAGTTACACTACTCGTGTATTGGGATATAACTCTCCAGTTCTGACAACAGTTGTGCAAACGCAAATATTCATTGCAACATTTACCATTAGCAAATATAATTAGTCAATAATTTTGATAAGAAAAACGAAAATCAAGTAATTCAACTTAACGGTGATGTGAAAACTTACCATTTTGTCTTCTAAAAATCTGCTACCGGAAACTCAAATCTGAATGAAGATATTGCCTCTGTTGTAGAGAATTGACCCTGTTCGGCGATGTTCTCCCTTTTAAGTCATCGACCAGAAAACCTAAACTGTCAATCAACTCTGCAGACAACAGTTGATCATATCGCCGGATTGTTTGATTGGCCACTGAGGAAACGGCACATACTGTAGACGTCATCGGAAGCGAGACGGAGGGGGTAGAGATGAGCAAAAACCTGTTTAACCCCCTTCGCAACCCCACTTTACCAACCAAGAAACATCGAAAAGTGGCTAAACTGGTTCCGGTTGTTCCACAGGCTGTTTGGATGGGGAGGGGCGTTTTTCTACATATGTTGTGCTGTGTTTTGTTACAACGATGTTGGTAAAGCTCTTGACGTAACACTAGCCGATCCATGCAGCAGAGGAAAACTTTCAAATGGCAACTTTCACTTAAATTACCATTATCCTGTTCAACGGAAATAAATACATACCTATATATATCAATGAATTTATCTCGGGATTTAAACCGCATTTACCCTGGGTATTCTTCTGTTTATAGGAGTAAAAGCAAAATGGAACCCATTTCTTATACATAGGTATATGTATGTATTAATCCATCGCAATACAGTAGCGAAATTTTTTTTTATGGAGCGATATTTCGTTGTACTGGTTCCCTCAACGCTTTGCATGTTAATTATAATTGTTAGTTGTAATTAATTGTAGTTGTTTTCATCAGTATCCCTACTCTTGTGTTATCATTGTTATCCATGGAATGCCTATCAAAAAGATTAATTATAAACAACAAATCATCACCATATACACAGCAGCAGTCGCAATTAATAAACCAACTGTTAAGTGTTATTGCTATATTAGAGAGTTCATATAATATCACAAAGTGTTGGCGTTGTAAGGTAGTACCGTGTATGTTTGTTTTCAATTAGTCGCAGATAAAAATGTTCAGTGACATCAATCCAAGGGTAAGACAAGGATATAAGCTGCTCAGGCAATATAGAGAAGGAGTGTGAATAGAGTGTGAATCGCCCGGAGTTTCCTTACGGATCACGTGACCTCGAAGCGGGAGAATCGAGAGAAAATTTCTCCCGATTGACGCCATTTTGTTTTTTCATGAATTCGACTGAATATACTTCTCGCAATACCTGTATTATTTTGAGGCCCACAATTACAGTTCGCGTCTTGTATTAAAACAAGGGAAAGTAACATATTCAATTTTGTTGATTGTCGGTGCGAATCATCTACTGTGATCTCTGACGGAAAAATAGGACACTAGCAAATTTCGCGAACAGTTTGTGTATACGTGGAACAAGATATCTTCACAGAAACGTTATTTTTATGTTCTTGACGTATAAATTTGACATTCAACTTTCAATTTTCGTTTTTCGTTTACTTCGCGAAAAAATGAAAGTCAAATATTGAAAATTGCCTCGTCTTGTCGGTTTTTCGTTTTTTTGATTTTAACTGCGACGCGTCAATGTTAACTGCGCGCGAGGGCTTATGATGTCACTTTCGTTCCGCGGAGTAGTATGGAAAGCGCAAATCGGGATGCATATAGGCTGGTGTAGGGCATAATATGGAAAACCAGTATGGGAAAGATATGGGAATTTCACTACACTATAGATCTCTGGAGACAGGCATTCGAGCTAGATTATAATGGGTCGACTGCGCATGTGCAGGATCGAGCAGGCATATGTGCACGTATAAGTACGTGGGTACACTAATGATAATCCCCTAAGAACTTCCCGCGTTTAAGCGTTTGACACCCGCACTTAAAGCGTTGAAGCGTTTTTGACGCTGAACGTTGACGAGCATCTAAACGCTCCAACGATCCAGATCTCAAAAATGGAGAAGAAAGATTGGACCTGAAGCGTTGAAGCATTCAGACGTCTGGCGTCAATCGTGGCGGTTGTGTACTTGTTTGAAATGGTGGTTGCCATATACGGATTTCGCGGCCCATCACCGCGATGCTTACTCTTATTGGTATTACATCTTTGTTGATATATTTATAAATACTATATTTCAAATCGATAACAAATAGCGCTTGTGTGCATGAATGCTGTTCGCTCTTAGCGCTCTAAACATCTATTTTTACAAATGAGAAAATCTAAGACTGAGTCCTGATTGGCTGAATCAGGACGCGCCTTTTCAGACCTATCTGGTGCAACTCTACAGGCCCAGGTAAATCGTAAATCCTCGCACAGGGTATACATGGACATTTTTTGTGGTTCGAGTGAGTTCTTGAGTGGTTGCCTCAACCTCGAACATTTCATCCTCCGATGTTATGTTGAACTAGCATGTCGGTATCCCAAGCCGGCGGTTTTTGCTTTGACTCTCGATGTGGATTTCAGCCTGACATCAAAGCAGTTATGCCAGCGATGTCACATATCAAACCGTGCAGTGGATTGGCGTAATGAGCTAGCTGAGCCTGTTGGTTTGATTTAGAGGATACCCCTTGATCTATTTTTATTCAGAATTACTGTGGGGAACTACCCAAGGCAGTGTATAAATACCCTAACAAATCGATCGATACACTGGCTCCCGAGGATGACCTGGGGGGCCATATGCCTCTCACGCTCCACACCTCTCATACGACACGAGTTGTGTTTTCTGTTCGACCTGTCGTACCAGAAATGACGTCATAACCCTTCCACATGAGAAGTTAACATTGATATGTCAAAGTTAAAATCAAAAATCGAAAAACGGACAAGTCGAGGCAATTTTCAATATTTAATTTTTGCGCGAAGCAAAACATGAAAATGAAAATTGAAAATTTACTGTCAAATTTCAATTTTCGTTTTTTTTACTTTTGTAATCCCAAAATCAAAAATTGAAAATTGAAGGTCAAATTCAATTTTTGATTTTGAGATTACAAAAACAAAACACGAAAATTGAAAATTGACGGTCAAATTTCAATTTTTGATTTTGAGAAACCAAAAAAGCAAAACGAAAATTGAACTGTGCAAGGTTACACGGACCCTCGAGGCTGGATATTTCGATTTCAAATTCGCAACAATCTGAAACTTATACTGTTAAATAGTTGGGTAACTTAACAGAAAGACTACCATTGACGTGATACGTTTGCAATTGATCTCGTACTTAATCATAATATTCATAATTCCGGTAGTGAACTGAATCTTTATGACGAAAAAATATCCGTATAACGTCGCTTCAAATCTTGCGACAGTTAGATTTCTATAATATACAAAAGATTTCATGAAACTTCGCTTTTAGCTAAAAAGTGATTATGCGTGGATTCAGCAAAGATTCCATTTTTATTTCCATTCTCTCACATGGAATGCTTGCATCTACTGACTAAACTATGTGTTTAAGAATTTCATCAGCGGTAAAATGTTTTGTATAATTTATTCACAAAATTGTGTTTTCTGCCGAACTGTGAGATTTTTAAATTGACCACATTTATCAAAGTACGATCCTGAAATGAAGTTTTATTATTTGACGCATCTTTTATGTTACTATTTAATTATTGGTAGCAAGTTTGCAAAGGAAATACACCGGGAAAGTAGCAAAACTTGCGCGTTTGAGGTTTTTTTAAAAAATAAATCAATTGATGCAAATCCCTGAATGTAAATTTTATTTTCAGAGATGCGAATAGATATTAGTGTCATATTCTAACTCAATTTATCATGAAAAGTGCATTCGATGGTGGTAATATCAGGTATTGTTATACCGAATTGTGACGGTTGGTCCAAGCCTGTTAATAACGGACCACGGGGGATTTATTCGACCCAAGTTGAATATTGTAATATTTGACATATCAGTAGGGGTTCTCATACTAGAGAACATAATGTATTTCGCGGAAGGGTTCCTTTCAGAGGAATGTGATATGTGATCTTGGGACATTTGCTTTGGATTATGTAATCTTGTGTAACTAGACACATGTGAGGGAATGGAAGGGGCGGGCGCCTCCCAGTAACCTTTTCTGGATCTACAGGGACAAAAACTGAATGGCAGAAAGCTACATACTTATGACTATCATTGCATAATCGGGAGAAAAAACATCATGGGGTCCTTAGGATAAGATCAGATAGGATAAGTTCCGTGTGCCTATTTTCCGACCGCCTGTTTCAGCTTGCAATTGTGTGCGTTGGTTTCTGGTTTCGGAGAGTGACATTTATTCGACAATAAATCCTCAATTTCTGGAAAACATTCTATGCAATTTTCTATTTCTATTTTTAAAATAAACAAAATATGCCTGACAAATATGTCTGACATGTATTTCAGTTGATTTTATTGCTGAATTAAGAGGTGGTTAGACTCGAAGTATAGGTGAAATATTTGTTGTTTACTCTTTACATCAGTAGGGGGAAAAACAGATCACAGTGATTTTTACTTATTAATTGAATCACTCTATCAGGAGATCATAATTTATGCCATCTACCAGACCGCCCTTTGTAATAAACAAGACAGGAATAGCTGGTCTAGTGTAAGAGGAGCATTGTTAACGTAAACTGTTAACCTCCCACCATTCAAAAACCCCTTAATTTGACGAATCTATTCGTACACAGAAAAAAAAATCCTTAAAAATTTAAGGAATATTTCCCGACTATTACACCAGCGGAATATTCCTTAACATAACTAAGGAGTATTTCTCACTATGTTAAGGAAATTCCATAACATGCTACGGAATATTCCTTGTTGAATTTTAAGGAATATTCCGCTGGTGTAATAGGCGGGGAATTTTTTTTCAGTGTAACTGATTTTTTTTCTTCTTCAAAATAAACAAAATTACATTACACATAGTTGATGTGTATGATCTGGGAGATAATGTAAGTTATATTGTGTCCCAGGTATGATCATAGGATAACCTGCGAAACAATGTAAGGAATTTGATCTTTTTTCTGTGGTTTACTTTTTTGTTTACTTTTCCTTTCATCCTGGATGAACCACGCCACTACAATGTCTTGAATTTCAGATGGAACACCTAATCTGCCTGTAGTAATGTTTGCCCATCATCCATCTATATCGTTCGCAGCTAGCAATTGTAATCCCTGACCTACACGCTTAAAACTAAAGTGTTGAAACTTACTCGTAAAGTGTTGAAATAACCCTTCAAGTGTGTCCACAGGGACTGCTCTTTAAGTGTTGTTCCTGTGGACACACTTAAAGGGTTATTTCAACACTTTACGAGTAAGTTTCAACACTTTAGTTTTAAGCGTGTAGTGTCACTATTCCAGAACCCCTTAATTTTACGAAACTAAATATATTTTAGTGGATTTTCTTTATCTTTTTTATAACCAGGAGAAACCACTACAGTGCAATGTCTTGAATTTCAGCTGGAACTACATGCAAGAATAATTTTCACTTTACGAAATTGCAATCCCAGGTCTAGTGTCAGAGATATAAGGTAAAATGTTTCTCCACGCCGCAAAATTTATAAAATTGCTCAATTTTACGGAAATTTTGATCACATCTATATTTCAATCGAAACTAGCAGATTATGTATCAAGTCACAGGCATATAATTTTTTAAGATTGTAAAACAATGTCCTGAATTTCAGCTTGAATTGCATGAAATAATTTTTACTACGAAATTGCAATCCCAGGTCTAGTGTCAGAGAAATAAGATAAAATGTTTGTCCACGCCACAAAATTTATAAAAATGCTCAATTTTACGGAAATATTGATCACATCTATATTTCCATCGAAATTAACAGATTTTATATCAAGCTACAGACATATAATTTAGTAAGGTTGTAAGAAAATGTCGCTTTTGTCTGAGTTTTCTCTCGGACTTATTATAAGAAATATTTTTTTACTCTTTTCGTCAAAGGGAAACTTTAAACCATTACGAGTTGACATATCCATTGAACCAAATATATGTATATAGAAATGTTCGCATCTTAAACTGATACAGTGCAATTTGCAATAACGGTTATCGAAATGGATATGTTAATTGGTTGTCAACTTTACCCTATTCAATTTAAAGTTGCATTCATGTCCGTCTTACTATTTACGAGAGCCGGTAATTTCCAGAACTTCTCTGCAGCATTTCGTGCAGGAACGGAATCTTTTGGGGTCAGTTTTTAATCAGATTGCTTGATAATATATACTAATAAAATTACATTCGTTCTGCTACTAACAAAACATTTATTATCAAGTATTAAATTTTAAGCGTGCAGAAACATATTACCTTATTTCTCTGACCAGAAATTACAATTGGTAGGAAAAAATATAACATGAAGATTAAGGGTTCCATCTGAAATTCAAAGTTTCTCCTGGGATGCCTGATAGATGGCATAAATTACGATCTGCTGATAGAGAGAATCAAATAATTAAAAACATTTTGATATATTTTTCTTCTGATGTAAAGAGCTAAGACAAATATTTTACCTATATTTCGAGTGTCTTTCGTGCATGGGTCAGATAACCGCCACATTATCCTGCTATCAAACCAACTCAGCTACTTGTGATATCAGACATAGTTTGAAAATAGAAATAGAAAATTGTACACAATGATTTCCAGAAATTGAGCATTTATTGCCGAATTAATGCAACCCTCCGAAACCAATTACACACACAATTGCAAGAAAATGGGCGCACGGAACCCCTCCACACTTAGATATGCTTGGAAAAGGATAAGGAAATGGGTCGTTCCCAGTCCTGGTCAACTGTCTATAATTATTGCTATATAGCTTATATATGTATTTTCATATTTTAGAATATTTTAATGTATTTTATTGTTCTATCGGCGAAAGGCTCATGTGTTGCGCTGATATCCCCCATACAAATCCGACTCTAAATAAAACTTAACTCATCTTATTCTAAGGACACCATGATATTTTCTCCCTCGAGTAGCTTTCTGCCATATTTTCCAGGTCTTACACCAAGGCGTTCTCTTTGTATTGGACCCAAACTTGTTCTGCCTGGAGAAAATATGTAATTTAGCATTCGAACGTGTCTTACGAAAACGATTTAGCGTAGCACTCGTGAACTATAATATAAAGGACCTGCTGCAAGCGGTATTGTCAGTTTTTTCTCCAGGACATTACCTTTACAATGGGAAATTTTACACCGAAGCCTTGCCCTGTTTACTCAAAACTTTTTTTTTGCGCGCGCGCGCGCGATAATGAGCGATATTGCGAAGTATCGCGTTATAATATCGCTCATTATCGTGCAATTATAACGCGATACTTCGCAATATCACTCATTATCGCGCAACTATAACGCGATATTTCGCAATATCGCAATATCGCTCAATATCGCACAATTATAACGCGATATCTCGCAATATCGCTCATTATCACGCCATTATAACGCGATATTTCGCAATATCGCGCAACTATAACGTAATATTCGATGACATTCGATCGCTCCTTTCGGTCATCATACCTTTCTGCTAAACATGAATATATAAGTTTATGAAATTAACTAATTGAGTACATTGGACAAAAATATTTGCAGTATTTGCACATATTTTATTTACAGCCCGAATTCCCATTCCAAGCTTTTATGAGGGCTTAAGATTCCTTCAGAAGGAGATAGAGTTTGAAATGATTTTGAAGGTGGTTTCAGATAACTAACTGTAAGTTACCGCGCCAAACCTAGAAACTGTCACTTGTTGGCAGCTTCGATCACTAGAACAGGGATTTATCGTGAACTAATCAGACATATATGTCGGCTGTGATCAATAAAAATTTTAAAATCCTCAATCGACACCAAATGACGGCTGGATATTTCAAGAGTGGGTAGACTAGACCTGTCAAAGAGTTCCCATACGAGGACACGTAATCATTAAATACAAATCTGAGGCCCCGTTACTGCAGATTTTTCAACTTTTCGTCCATAAAATGGGATTGTAATTAAACGTAGACAACATAAAAGTTCTAAAAGCCGTGAGTTAAAACCCAATAACCAATAGAGCCGTTTCAAAACATTAATTTGCCTTAAAGGCCTACAGCTTTATTTTCACAAATATCAGATGTCACGACGACAGCAAGATGAAGTGTCGTCATCAGCGTAGTTATATATATCACTGTGTTTCAGTGTGTAAAATATATCGTTAACAAAAACTTTAAAAACTAAGGGGCATATAATAGAGCCCTGGAGTAACATTTTAACCCCACCAGAACGATGGTTGGCATTATACCCCCTACCAAACTTTCTATCCTATCTCCAGAACGACATTAAGAGATGCTCCGTGATTCTATATAGTTTATCATCTTGGGGGCATTTTAGGCCTATTTACATAACCCCCTCCGAGCAGAGGATCATGGGTAAACTCAAAAAGCGTCAAGGAAAGTGATAGTTTTCTGCTTTTCAGCAAGATAAAGTGGGCAAAAGCTATTTAATTTCACATCAGATAAATGGTTAAATGGCTATTTTAACCCCATTCCCGACCGAATTTCAACTTGATACTTGGTACATCAACTATGTGACACATGCTCTACCATTAGTTTCCCGGTCCGCCGCCAGGAAGTGCTGTTCGGAATAGCTAATTGAATAGCTAACTGGCTATTTTAACCGCTTTCTCGACCGAATTTCACCTTGATACTTGGGTGTTAATTAAGAGCTGATACTCCATGACTCTGTAGTTTATCATATCATTTTAGGCCTATTTACATAACCCCATCCGAGCAGAGGATCATGGGTAAACTCAAAATGGCGTCCGTGTGGGTATCATGAAAAGTGATAGTTTCTGCTTTTCAGCAAGGAAAAGTGGGCAAAAACTATTCATTTCACATCAAATAATTAAATTAATAATTTGTCATGCAGTTTTAGCGAAGAAAACACGAAAATGAAAAATTCGAAAAATCTGACCAAAAAATAGGCCCAAAAATGACTTCATCAAAGCAACCATCTTGGATTGTTTGTTTTTTTTACATTTTCTTGAGAGCTGAACCCAACGGCATGATGTGGTAAGTTTCAGCCCCCTAGGTCAAGGGATAAGACATATTCGGGGATGGGGGAGGTGAAATGGCCACCCCTCTCCCCAACACCTGGGGTGGGACCGGGAAGGTCGACGCCCTCCCGCGAAGTGGCGGGTCCGGTGTCCTCCCCGTGGAAATTTTGAAAATTTGTCCTTCATTTAACTCACTTTTGCGCATTTACAGAGAAGATTTTAGGGTGAAAGTTTTCACAAATTCTGCCTTTCTAACTCTTCCAAAGAGCGCGGCGGGGCGGGGGTGCACAAATAACAGGTGTTTAGATGAAACCATCTTCTCGTACACTTAAGTCAAAAACAACCATTAACACCTCTGCAAGGAAATGTCATTTAATCGAATCTACATTTATAATTGCACCAATGTCAAGCTGAATTGTTATGGGTGTCAAATGTGGCAATTTCCGGCGCTAAGTAACGTTTTTATCAAAAAAGAGCGGCGGATATCATACGAAACTAATAATTTAGAAGACTGCACTGCATGGAATTAACAGTAAGTCAAAGAGAAAAATACTGGGAAGACGTTGGTACTTTGCATGAAACTGCAATTTAATACTATAGTCACGATAAATTTGCACCCCGTGAAGGAAGAAAGAAGGGGGCCGGAGGTACTCTTCCGGAAAATTTTGAAATTTCAGACCTCCACTAATTTTCGACCCATTTCAAGGCACTTCAGTCACAAATATTGGGGGACCAAAGTGGTCCTTAGCCCCCCTCTTTTCATATTCAACCCCCCTGGGAAGCGCCTGTCTCTGCCACTCTCTCATTTATTTGCCGGTCGAGTTACGCATGCAAGTTTACATACATCAGACGCATTTTTCCAAAACCCACAATACCACTTCCCTCTGAAAGCAAAATCCTTTGCCCAATACATTTTGCTCTTTCGCTTGCAATTGAATACCGCTATAGAAGTGTCAATGTCAATGGACACACAACTTACAATACGGTCTTTAATGGGTTAAGAAATGCCCCGTGGTCCGCTAAATATAGTGAATGAATTCATTCTATTAAAGCATTCGTTAATGGTTATTGAAATATTAAAAAAAGAAGGTTTGAGATGCATTCATACCAATTTGAATTCCAACCAAACCACCCTTAATAAGGTCAATATGATAAAATAACGGCAATATCTATATAGCTGACAATTTCATACCAAATTTATCCTACATGTATTTGTCAACAATGTAATAGAACAGCCGTCAAACACTCTATATATATGGTATATGGGTTTCGATAAAATTCAGGGAAATTCAATTTTATTTGTTTGAAGTTTAACTGTATGTCATTTGAGGATTGTATGCAACTATATATGTGGACATTTATTCTCCCTGCATCATATTCCCGGTTGCTTTATCGAAGCATATATTTTTTTCGACGATTACCATCCAAGAAAAACGTAAATCGTTAATACTCACGTTGATACATATACGAAACCCACAGATTGGATAAAATTTGACAGAAAATGGTATTTCCCCTATATACCTTCTCTACGGCCTGAACAACTTAGTTGTCGTCCATGGGTTAAACATCCAAACGTTTATTGAAGTCAATAAACATTGTTGAACTAATTAAAAACTAACATACACCGAGCTACTTTAGAACGACAATACTTTGTGATATGATATGAACTTGCTATAGCTGTGCAACTGCTTAAATAAGCGACAGAGGTTTAACATATGGATACCGCTTGGTAGTAAGTTTATTAATTGTTCATGCATGTTGATATATAAATCGACGACATGTGGTTTATAATTAACCTTGAAAGCGCTGAGGGAAAATTTACCAGTACAACTAAATATTACACCAGAAGAAAAACAAAGTTTCCAGTCACGAATAATTGCATACAGGTACTGTTGAACGTTTTTAAAATGTGTGATGCTGTATTCTGATGGATTCATGCAGGCACAGTATAAGTAATGTGTTCCATTTTGCGTTTACTCCAGTAAAATAGAAGGCAACTATAGTAAATGCGGTCTAAATCCCGAGATAAGTTCTCTGACATTTCCTGATATGTATTTATTTCTGTTGATTGGGTATTTTAACGGAAGTTGCCGGTTGTATGTGTTTCTCCGTTGCATGGATCATCCTG